>QMFG01002641.1:0-36694 GCA_003314545.1 Ramaria sp. MG151
GAGAGCGAAGCAAGCCTGGGCGACGCGTCTCTTGGGAGGAGCTGGGCATATTTCAAAACAATAATTTTCTGTCTTGGAGTGTGGTCGTCTTTTCTCTCCCGACGCGCGTCGGGAGAGAGGAAGAAAAACATTTGCCCCCCATGGATTTTCTAAGCGCGCGGTAGTCACAATCCGCCCACAAGGATACATAGATTCCTTGGTCTACCTTCCGTGTCACCAGCATTCAACACAGTGACTCCTCTTCCTTGGTCTACCTGATTGAAAATTTTCTCCTCCTTCTTCTCGCAGCCACCGTCATCATCAGTTGCCAGCATTGTACACAGCAACTCCCCTATTGTTACCCATGCCGCCGAAATCGAATGAACAGCACCTTGCGACTTCAAGCTTGGACATGTCCCGGAGTAGCACCCCTATTCGTCCAGGACGAAGTACTTATTATTGTCCTGACACGATACATGCACTCAGCTCCCACATCAAACAACACATCTTCGACACGAACCTGATCACCATGGAACCTGCTTTCAGTGATATTTTTTTTGCTAAGGCTCCCCCTCTTGATCTTACTCGGAAGATTGACCTGGAAAACACGCTTGGGTTTTCCTTTAATGATCTTGCATCTGAGATAAACAAAGCCACCACTGAGAAAGCTATGTACCTACCAATCGCACAACTTTTCTCTGCCCTAGCTCTACTGGTTGAGGTCAAACAAGATGATCAGTGTCTATCTCTTCCAGCCAGTCAATGATGGATGGCAGTTGAAATTGCAACCCACGCCCCACAGGCAGCAGCTGACGATCATCTAAGCCACATCAGCAATTTAGGCTCTGTTGCTGCAGATAAGGCAACTATAGAGAAATTTGTTAAATCTAGGGAGAATGTCAGGGGACAACCTGTCTTCACCGAGCCCTCCATCTCCAAGGCCCCTACACATGCGAAGCCCAAGTCCGAGGCACGAGAACCTCAGTCCGAAACCTCGGGTCATTGACCCGAAGCCTCCAAGCACGAACCCGAAGTCTCGGGCCTCTAGTCCAAAACTTCAGACCACCTGAGACCTCAACCAACTTCGGGGTAGAACTCAAACATTTGATCCGAACCTCCAGCCCAACATCCGACCTTCATCAGGGTCGAAGTGCCTTATGGGGATAGAAGTTGGGCAGGATTGACAGCACGTAGGAGTGTCCCTGATTGGGCGTTAGGTAGTCGTATATAGTTTCTCCACTAGTAGCAGGGATCCCCAGACTTTTCTCTTTGGATTTCCCCTCTACTAGGTGAGAGTTCCTTCACTGTATTTTCTTATACATATATATATCTTTGGATTTCCCCTCTACTAGACACCTACGGGTACTAGGAGGGTTGCCCTTACAGAGAAGCCCATACACGAAGATGTTAAATCGGGGAAGAAGGTTGCTTCGTCTACTTATGACTGGGGTGCGATGGGCTACACTGGCAAGGTCAAGCTGAGAAAATTGCCCAAAGAGGACGGTCTCATAATCTTTCGCGAAAAAACGCCAGCCGTTTCATACGCTTGGTCGTGCTCAAGAAACCAACCTGAACGTAGTGGCTTCCTTGTATTTTACACATGCTCCGATGGGGTCCAATTCATATGGTACAGTGTTTCCAAAGTCAAGATTTCTCCACCTTGTCTCTGGACCAACGTGGATAAGCTGTTTTCATTCATCTACGCAGTACACAGAAAGGAAAAAATGCTTGAAGACACAAGATTGCTTCGTGGCCTCGACGAAACGGGTAGCTTGGTCTCTTCAGTTTTGCCTTGGCACGGGACAGATTACAAGCTGGTTATATTCTCCATGGATGATGGTTGGAGGCGCAAGCAATTTGTAGCTGGGGGGTACAGTCAAGATGGCAGAGTGGCTGTTGTCAAATTAGTCTGGAGGCAAATTTTCCGTCAATTGAAAGAGTCACAATTATGCAAGGACATTCACAAGTCTGGATTGGTAGCTGGCATTGTGACCTTTCTCGACAAACAGGACGACTCTCCACGTGTCTGTAAGCTTTTTCCTAATGAAACGAAGTGCAAAACGATGTACAGTCGATACATGCTTGTCTACGATACGATTGGCGAGTCTCTGGGCTCATGTGGCAGCGTCAAGACCTTTCTCATGGCTATGTTCGATCTCGTAGAAAGCAATATTTGCATTCCTGTCATTTGACACTAGCTAACCACTGCGTTTTTTTGCTAGTACTATGGTTCCTTCATGATAAGAAGCGGATGTTGCATAGGGATGTGTCCTGGACCAACATCCTTCTGAACCCCTGCCGAATTGGCCATATCCGTAAACCGCTTGCGGTCGGCCAGCCAGATTCCTATGCACAATTTGTTTCCCCGTCCCCCCTGCCCCCGCATCAAAATATATCTCAGGATAGCACTGCCGATCGTGTAACAACCCAACATCTCGGAACCGTTGCATTGCTTGATCTCGAGCTTGCTGTCAAGCTTGATCCAACAGAGGGGGCGAAACAGGGTATTGAAGCAACAGTCAGTGTGTTTTAGGATTGGTAGTTACTACTCCTAATAGCTTTTGTCTATCTGTAGGGCACACCAATGTTTATCGCCATGGATCGGACAATGTACTGCAAACGATGAATTGTTCTGTTTGATTTTTGGTATGACTACAGGCAGTATTTCGAAACCTCACCTGTAGCCAGCATGTTGTCACGATCATGATTTATGGTCTATTCCGCCTTCCGAACCACCCGAACATCACATTTCCAAATCGACTCTTCGGAACCTGAATCGTCGGAAAACTCATCACACATGAACCATTCAACACTTTGTCACCCTTAACACCTTGAATCGTCCTAGCAACATCACAAGGACCCAACCAAGAGATCAGGTTCTATTATTAGCCTTTCCTCAGAAAAGAAGCATCTACACTATCCCCATCACTATCCCCATCTATTTCTAGGAACTCAATAGCAGGGTCGATTCTATGCTTCTAAAAGCTTATGGTGACAACACATACAATTCAATATGTGGACATGTTCATCCCCAACACTCAGGGCCGTCATTTAAGGAAGTGAAACAAGAGTTCGTCTACCCGAAACGACATACAATTCAGAAACAGGTTTCAGGATTTATTCCTAGTTCATTAAACCCTTTTCCCATTCACAATTTTCACCCCACCCTTGTTCTCTATTTTCTATGGTCATTGATTAGCATACATGTACCTTAGCTACTTTTCCGATCCTTAACGGACCACTCCCCATTCGCTCTTGCCTCCGAACGTCCCAGTATATAAGTAGCACATTCGCATGTATATTCCTTAGTTCAATTATTGCATGTCTACTTGATTGATCTACTTGGCTTAACAATTCGTTGTGAACAATCGAAAAGACAACTTTAGTTTGAAGTAAGTCCTATAAAACTTATTAATTTGGATTTGATTACACTTCGAAAGAATGTAATCTCATTGGGTATGATCGGCATGAACTACACGGTTCATCCGATCTACAAGATAGAATCCTTTCGGAATATCTATCTCTTTGGAATTATGCACTTCTTCGCAAACATTCCGAAAGCCCTTTGCTTTTACTGTAGGATTACCCTTCACTTTTGAATACCATCCTTCTTATGTGAAAACATTTTCTAATGTTATTGCTAACAATGCATTCATTCATAACACTTCTCTGTAATAATTCGATTCTGACACATGTCTGATCCATGGGTCACATTTTGGGAGGAAGCTTCCAAACAAAGCCACTCAGATCTCAGGAAGAGAAAACTTCCCCCTCCTAAGGAGTTGCTGCTGCATGACATCAAGTCCATCTTCTGGATCGTCATGCTCTTTTTTATCCGGGCGTTGCCCTCTGATGCCAACAAGAAACAGGTGGCGTCAGATAAGCATCTTCGTTTACGCTCCAATGCATTTCGCATGCTGTCTAACAACTCAATTGGCAAGGGTGATGGGAGGATACAACTATTGAACTATTCAGAAGACGACTGGGAGCTTGCTCTTCATCCACAACTTGACCACTTTGCGCCAATGCTGACCGCTATGGCATCATATTTTACAAACACCTGTGTCAGAATTCAATTATTAAAGAGAAGTGTTATAGGTGAATGCATTGTTAGTAATAACGTTCGAAAATGTTTCCATATAAGAAGAACGGTAATTGGAAGTAAATGGTAATCCTACAGTAAAAGCGAAGGGCTTTTGGAATGTTTGCGAAAAGGTGCATAATTCCAAAGAGATAGATATTCCAAAAGGATTCTATCTCATGGATCGGATGAACCGTGTAGTTCATGCCGATCACACCCAATAAGATTACATTCTTTCGAAGTGTAATAAAATCCAAATTGATAAGTTTTATAGGACTTACTTCGAAATGAAGTTGTTCTTTACGATTGTTCACGGCGAATTGTTAAGCCAAGTAGATCAATCAAGTAGACGTGCAATAATTGAACTAGACAGTATACATGCGAATGTGCTACTTATATACTGGGATGTTTGGAGGCAAGAGCGAATGGGGAGTAGTCTGTTAAGGATCGGAAAAGTAGCTAAGGTACATGTATGCTAGTTAATGACCATAGAAAATAGAGAACAAGGGTTGGGTGAAAATTGTGAATGAGAAAAAGATTTAACAAACTAGGAATAAATCCTGAAACATGTTTCCAAATCGTATGTTGTTTCAGGTAGACGAACTCTTGTTTCACTTCCTTAAACGACGGCCCTGAGTGTTGGGGATGAACATGTCCACATATTGAATTGTATGTCTTGTCACTGTAAGCTTTTAGAAGCATAGACTCGACCCTGCTATTGAGTTCCTAGAAATAGATGGGGATAGTGATGGGGATAGTGTAGATGCTTCTTTTCTGAGGAAAGGCTAATAATAGAACCTGATCTCTTGGTTGGGTCCTTGTGATGTTGCTAGGACGATTCAAGGTGTTAAGGGTGACAAAGTGTTGAACGGTTCATGTGTGATGAGTTTGTCGACAATTCGGGTTCCAAAGAGTCGATTCAGAAACGTGAAGTTCAGGTAGTTTGGAAGGCAGAGTAGACCATAAATCATGATCGTGACAACCTGGCACTTTTTTCCAGAAACAGATGGAGAAAGGATTTTTCACACCCATGAAGCCATGCGGCGGATCCTCTGCAAAACCATCCAAGATATGGATGGAGACATCCTGATTAGCAAAAAGCCTCTCGACATCGTTATGCCAAGTGATGTAAGCCATTATACGATGAACACGACTGAGACAAGACATGAAAGAAAGGCGAACGAATCTGGATCACAGGGCACAACCACGGGGAAGAAAAGAAAATGATCTGATCCATTGTCTGAAAAGATTGCTAAGGATCTAATGGATGTGAAACAATTGCACCAGGATGGAAAGAGATGGCTCCAATCCATCGACGTGCCATATGCAGGCATCTCCGTCTCAGTGCCGCCCTAATGGATGGTATGTCGATTTGTGCTTTCCTTCTGATTGTTTTGTGTAGAATACAAGAATTTCTTGTTCTTCTGTTTTGTCATCATTATGCCTAGCACATCTTGTTGAAGGAAACTGGTTCAAACAAACCATTTGTCCATTTTCTCTAGAGGAGGCACATGAATAGCACTGACAACCATCCACTCCACATGATCTATTGTGTCATCTCATAAGTTCAAGTTGTCAGATTTGAGCATTGCCTTGCCAATATTAATGAGGGTAGATTGATAGATTGATGTTGGTCTCCCACTATAGAACAGTGGGTCAGCTCAGGTTAGCATGCTAATAGTATATGTGGTGGTTTGTTAATTTGAATTCTACAATAACACCACAAAAGAAATCCACCGTAAGGGCCTGAGCTACAAGGGCCTTACGAAGACATATCTGTCTGTAGGGCACGCCGCTGCATCGTTGTGTGGTCCACCATCACACTTTCTGACGTCTCCAATTTTCGATGGTGAAAGGAATTGATTGAAACCAGATGACAAAGTTCTACTTAATAAGAAATAAAAAGGAATTTTTTATTTATTTTATTTGAATTTATTTGAGGTGTTTTTGATGTTTTTCCTTCAACTTTGCTTGAGGCGGCTTTTAAGCGCCTAAAATATAATCTAAGCGATGTGTAAATTCTAGTGCGGGGGATGTGCTGATGCGGAATCAAATGTCAGCACTTAAAGTTCGCGTGCAGTAACGCGAGCTGTAGATAGAGAGATAACTGTAACTTAACAGTTTTGAGACAAACAGTGGGTTCAATAGAATGCTTGAAATGATGACGAATGGCCAGTGACGATTCGTTAACAAAGCAAGCGATGTTGAGGTATCAAGCAAAGATGTAGAGATAGTTCTGAGAGTGTGGAGGTTATACTGCCTTAGATTCTGGAGAAATTTACAAGCGTACTTATACTGAGAGCTAGCTAATAATAGTCCTTTGTGTTTCCAAGAAGAATACTGGGGTGATGGGGCGATTCTGGGGTTGCAGTCTACATGAGGGACAAAATGCACAAAATAGTACTAAAGACATGTGTAAAACTTCTGAAACTGATCGTGGTGTGGTAGGAAATGTGGATCATGTGTTTCACTACTATACTGAGTCAAAAGAACAAGAAAAACATTGAGAGAAAATCCTGAAACTCCATTTCGAAGCTCTGGGCCCTTGTTTAAATGAAATCGAGGCAATTGGCTTCGTTCGTGGATCGGCGACAATAGGGGTGATCAGGAATAGAAGTCGGAGTGTTATAACAGTGGGTAGAAGTGTTTCAGAGCAACCCGGGGCTCGATCGGTGGCTATTGGAGCCCGTTCATGTCCGAAGCGCATATATGCGCACGTTCATCCCTGCATAGGCCAGGGATTGTTGGCCGAGTAGTCCTAAAAATGTAAACAGATCATATCCTAAGGCCCAAGGCCTTGAACTCTCATTAGTAGTTGTTTTTATGGTGTTTTATTGTTTTTATTCTGTGCGGCGCTACTGATGCATCAGTAGATTACATAATGCGATGTTCGCGCGGTAAATAGATAGTAAAATAACACTACTTAGCCGAATTACCAATCGACTGCTACCTTCAGTTTCAGCATTCTCTTGCATATTAATGACGGCGGCTTGATAGACTTCCGTCGGTCTCCCGCTATGAAAGCTCGAGTGTCAACATGAAGCATTGTTTTCTTGACCATGTTGGGAAATAGCGTACGGGTTGTTGCTGTTCTTGCCCTCTGTCAGCTCGCGATGTTGAATAATATTTGCATTTTCAGTCCTCATCGATGTTCCTGGAAAAGGTGCATAATGGGGATAGAGTGCGCGATTTGGTCAGTGGTGGCGAGTTCAAGCATTTAAGACAAACGACCTTATATTCCGTTGTAGTGTGATGCCCTGAACTTGCGACTCGCAACGGTCATCGAGATGTTACACGATTATTTTATGACCATGAAGTTGCTGTCAACGACGCCATCACCCTCGAGCCATCCTGTCTGATCCTCGAGGATGAAAACGTTGGAAAACTCAGACAAAAGAGTAAAGGTGTCTCAGTCCATTGGCGCTCGTCTCAATAACTGAAGTATTCTCAGTGTGCACGCATTGGAAACACACTGGAGTTAGACTACCGTGCCATTCAGATCCATCGATCTTTCCTCGTTGCTGACTTTCGTGAGGCAAGAGTACGAGGTGTTTGTGTTGATACTGCAGAGAAAATGCTCGAATGCTTCGTGGAGGGCAAGCATGTCGATGCACCTAGTGCCTGGTGGTGGTATGGCGACACTGGCAAGTCTTCAGAGGCATTTAACGCATTTCCTTATATTTACCATTTCTATCTAGCTTGCGTTGTGCTCATGATGGGACAGTATTATTCCGATTTATAACCTCAGACACCGCCTCAACCTGAAGCTTGACAATATCATGTCGTATGTGGCAATGCAAAGGTGAGTCTGCCCTTTGGGACCCATTGAGCGTACGATTTTGAAGAAGTACCAGTCCGCGCTTGGGATGGTATTTTGATTCTCGAAACTTTAATCGCCGAACTTCAAAGGCGCCGGATCGCTGCCTCTGCTTTGACCACATCACGCAATGCAGAAGCCCGCCATCCTTCATTAAAACGGACATTTGATCAAATCGACTCACCGTCGCAGACTGTTACACGCGTATCAAATTCTTCCCCAATCCATACCTTCCGAACTCCACAAGTCTAGTCAGAAAGGAATTTTTGGGAAATAATGGTCCTTTATATCAGGTTATGTATCACTCAGAACCGTGCACACCTCGTTCCTCTGCACCCTGCTCTTGCCTATTCCCTTGTACCTCCCATGTATAAAAAAAATAGATTTCCTCCCTTCCGAGCTTCGGCATCTTTCAGGCTATGCTGTATCAATCGGGTGGTGTATCGAGCTTCCTCTATTTCCAGGCAAATTGCTGTGCAGCTGGCGCCCCTCCATAAAGATGTCGTGGGGTGCGATTGCGTCCCTCATCCATTGAGTCACCAATATGCCTGACGTGCGATTCGTTCAAGAGACTGCATCTCTCACTGATTCGGACGTCACGCATTCTACGAGTTCCACGGCATCGGGGCCTGGAGCGTTGTCAGGAAAAGCCTTGAAAGCGTTTGGGGACATCAGCCTCGATATGATTATGAAGGTAATCATTCGCAGACGACTGGCAACGACCAAGAAAGCCTTCGACAAGCACCCAAGTGTTTTTCTGAAGCCAGAGGTCTCCGACGAAGTGCGACAGATGGAACGTGACTTAGAGGAGCTGCGCAAGTCGGTTGGATGCCCTTGTGCACCTGATATATCTCTGACGAAAGCTTTCTATTCCCAGGGATGGATACTCACAAAGCATACAAACAGGTCCTGCCAGTCGTGGCTGGTAACTAGCATTCCAAGTAAGCATGTGGAGAATCGTCAGAAATGGGAGAAATCAACCGGTGTGCCACCGCTACACCCATGGAGTTGTTGTAAAAACTATAAAGTAATTTCCAGTCAGTTGTTGAGCAGGACCGTCTGACCGATCACCGAGGCACATTCCTTTTTTCTCTTGTTACTGAGACATTCGTTATATTTCTTCACCTTTCCTCGCCTTATACCTTGACAAACAACTGGACTATAAATAGGATAGACCTGTACGACGGTTTGTTCATACTCGTAGTTGAACATCCGTCTTAGGTTTAGAGCCTGCATACAGAACATTGCTCTTTCTGAATAGGAGTTGTGTCTTATTCTAGATTTTGGTAGATCATGGCGGTCAGTATGTCATCATGATGAGGGAAATATGTAACACTTTTTTTATTCCACCCTTGAGCCAAGTAGACTATATACATGCTTCCTTACGACCTCTCGACACGCACACTGGTAGCTAGCAATAAGGAGTACAACATTGTCGTGGCAATATCCTTGTAGATGTCGACCTCTCCAAGAAATTCCCTCTAGCAAGCAGCAATATTCTATACTAAACATAGCTTCAGGAGCAACACAGGCTCAATTAGCTTCAACTTGTCGATGGCCTCATTGAGAAGCCATAGAAACTCATTACGCCCTTCTTCTACTCCGGGTGACACCTGATTCTAAGACCCAGCTTTCATGCGAGGCATGCGATATAAGTGATGAAGACAAAAATTATCGATAGAGCCTGATATTGTAGCTGCCTATTTTAGTCCTCCAGACTCGGAGGAACTCGAGACAGGTGGTTGAATGCTATTCAGTCTTAGTTGTAAAATGGCAGAAATTAACAAGGGAATAGAGGAGAATAGCGTTGATTCGATAAGAAATGAAATTCACGTCAATGTTGTTGACTAGACTCGATGTCAAAAGCAATGTTTTACTACAGCTATGGCCAAGTCCTGATATGCTATGAACTCTGTAAATAGATGTCCACAATGAATTACGCTCCCTTCCTGTCTAATCGGTCCCTAATGACCGATTCGTAATTGACCGTGATGTCATTGAAGTGATAAAAGATCTATGTGTATTCGTGTTGCTCGATTCGCGCGGTCATATGCGCTTCGCTGTTCATTGGTAGGCGTTATCGGCTCGGGGAGGTATTACGACCTTCACGTGCACCTGCGTTGATGAATTTTCCATGCACGTCCGCAGCTGAGGTATCTGATGATGGATTAATCACCGAGTCTTCTCTTCGTCGTTTCGCGCAGGAGTTTTTTTTTTCTGTGCTGGGGCGGACTTTTGCAGTAAGGCCAACCTTCATACCGGATTGCTAGCATCTATCTCGAGATCCTGTCTATGAAAAAGAAGTGAAATACCATCGCGCATAACTTCCATCCGCATGTTGAAGTTGAGAAGATACATCCACAACTACGCATCCACCAACTGCGCAGCCACAGACTCCACGGTCCACTCGTCTCTACAATATATCTAGAGAGACGAGTCCTTCGCGTCACCTCAGTCCGTTCTATCTACAGACGACTGAGGTGAGACACTCTATCATTCTTTCGTGACTTGATACTTATATACACATTATATGTAGACCGCTTATTTAGGTGATTATGAATAAAGTCCGTTCCATCTACAGACGACTGAGACCGCTATTTAGCTCCCAATACCGCAATCGAAGGTCCGCATGCGAGTAAAAACCGTCAGCTTCATCGGGCAGAAAACATTGTTAGGTGTACATACAGAGCTGGCAAATGCTTATGGTTTCCTCCCTTGACATGGTAATGCAAGTGCTCCGATACTTGTCCTCCAGGTACTAGCCCATGCAGAGAAGAGGAGGGATACGGGACGATCATAACATAGTGCATATATGATGCCTTCGAATATTCTACCTCGTGTCAATCTCATTCCTGTTTGTGTGTGCACCTGCAGCACATGTCGGCTTTACAGTATGCGTTGGTAAGATTGCAATTTATTACTACAAAGCCTCACAATTGTTGATAAATAAGGTGATTGTTGAATTGGCAGCCATCTCCTTTCTTGCCTGTACTTCACTTGAATGCTCACCCAGCAATGTTCACAATGTGTATGTGGGGTGAAAAGCTGCTGTATTTGCCACTCTACAAGAGACTGCTATAAAACCAATAAATATTGTCGACGACTTCCACCCATTTGTTCTTCAATTTCCTGTAGCCATTGGCCTTGGCTGAGGATGCTTGTAGATTCAATGGGAGGAGCCGAAATGCCTTGTAGAAACATCAGTGAGAATGATGACGGCCCACCACGTGGCTGACGTCGTATGTCACTGTGCCTTTACATCTGTCCTACAAGCGTCATCCATTGGCTGAAATAGAGACTCCACGGACCTCATATCATGCATGAATCCAGTCACAACTGATAGAGGATAAGAATATCCAGAATACTCGCCCAGGTGACTTGAAAATTGCAAAAGGGTAATACACTGGTAAATGGGAAGGTCCTTGATAGAAACATCGACAGCTATAACGAATCCGACCGTAAATGCTCCGTTGGAAAAACAAGAAAAATAAAGAATCAGTAGAGGGTGAGGAGGGATCTGTAAAAGTCATATGATCCTGAGGTCTTCATCTGCGACGGAGGAGCAGCTTAGTTGAGGCGCAACGGTACAAAGACCAAAGGGCTTGGAGCACACTGTACATTTAAAGGATAGATTGATCCGGACCCCTTGCCAGAATGTCAACCATCATGGCGCAAGAAGCGACCCTAGAAGCGACGAGTATCATAGTGCCACCGATAATCGCAGTGATACCGGCACATTTTTCCATAAAAGAAAAAGAAAAAGAAAAAGCTAACCAGGGATAGAGCCATTGACAAGATGTTCGAGACTTGCAAGTCTTTGGAGTAAGAGAGGTGTTTTGAAGCGGTGCGGGTATCCCCAACGAAACGCCACAGCCAACATGCGATGGCAAGTGGACAAATCAGCGCCACAATTAATTTTGAACAGCGACGCTCTTCGTTCCCGTGCAAACAATGTGAGTGAAAAGGAAAGAGATAACGATCGATTCGCGGCTGATCTAGGAAACAAATTGTATAACAAATTTCAGGCCCCCCAAGGCAAGCTACCAACTTGAATGTCAACTTGAAATCGAATTCTTGTTGCTGTTCCTTGGTTCCCTTCTTATCGAAAGGTCTAAATACCAATAATACCAATAAGGTCATAGGTAACGCCAAGCTTTAAGGTCTCGACCATCCCGAATGTGTTGTGTTTAATAAAACACGTCTTTGTTTTTGTTTTTGTTTTTCCCGTAAGTCAGCGTACATTGGACCTTAAGGGTTCTGATCCGACTGTTTGGGTGGCATAGTCCTCTTCGGGATTCACCACGCCTAACACCCTCATCAGAGCCAAGTTACAGCCCAGCAGTGAAGAGAGCAGTTCACCACAACAAGTTTCAACTACTCAAGCGCTCAAGTATGACAAGGATTGCCATCAGCACCTGAGTACTTCCATTCATTGTACTTCCAAGGTTGACTCGTGTAATACGATGAGAGTGTAGAATGTTAACATCTGTTAATGTTTTCATCACGCAGGACATTACTTGTCCGGAACGTGGGAGTCCACACATCTTCCAAAGTCCGAGAGGGCTCAACACCCGGTTTTGTCAATCCGCTATAGCAATCCATGCCATATATATCAATTATATCATTGTCATCGTCAATCGTTGCGGGGGTATCCAGTATTGCAAGTATGCAGCAAAGCAGTTAAAAGGAAATGAAGGCAACGTCGGAGGATAGAGGATCATGAAGTAGACAAGTGTCATGGATGAGTGCGTGTGAATGCGTGCGTACGTGGATGCCATCCCACCCAACTCGATTGATGGAGGACCGAGGCAAGAACGAAAATATTATAACGGACATGGCTTGTCAGGGTTATATAAAGTCAAACCTACCAGCAAATAAGCCAGATATCAGAGACAGCTAAATACTACATGGGGGATAGACGCACCAGACTTAACTCAAGCGTCCAAACCCGACGCGCCCAAAGTTTGACCATGCGTTCGGGTTCACCTTCACGTGCGAGATCGACGTCAACGCCATCCCACCAGCATTTTCTCTAATGAAACCATATCAGCTCACGGGTAAACCAAAATCACACTAGATGAATACGCACAGCAGGCTTCCTCCAAAACAACAACAATTTTTGTGCGGTTGACATCTGCGCATAATCAATAGTAACCCTCTCATCCCTATTCGCCGCACTAGGATTGTGGGTGATGCCTGTTTTGAGGAGCACAAGTGCAATTGAGGAGATACAACACCGCGAGGGTTCCAGGGCACGGTAGCCCCAGACATCGTCTCGGTCAAATCCACTGGACAGCAAATGACGCCATGAATAATTTGAATCCAACAATAGCATTTGCAAATAAACCGAGCGTCCGGAAGAGAAAGTAGACGATTAAAATCGAAGAAAAGAGAACCCACCTCTGACACAACATATCAATAAGATGCTGCTCAGCCACATTATTTTCCTTATTAACATTCCTCTGGAGCGCAGTAAAAATGGTGCGTTTCTCCAGCAGGTTCTGCCCACAAAGCCGCTTCAACTCGAGCATCGCCTCGTTGGCTACGCCGTGCTCATCTGTTCGCTCCGGGCCGTTACTTTGGGGGATAGCAAAATATTCAAGCTCTTCGCGGAGGACGATGATTGCTTGTTTTGTGAGGAGAGGGTTTTGAGAGGGTGACTGAAAGTCGGATGAAGAGGGAGGAGAGGGAAGGGCATCAAGGAGATGCTGCTGGAGGCTAAGGAGCCCGGGATGAGAAGAGGTTCCATAGAATGTGTCGGCTGCATTCCGGAAGAAAGATAAGACAAAGCCGAAGCAGTCAGGGTCAAACTGTGTTCACAGATCAATGAGCGATTTGTAGGATGACCGTGGATAGATCCGTATGGGGGAAAAGAAAACGAGGTAGCCACGCACATCAACTCCATACACCTCATCGTCCTCCTCGTCGCCCCCGTCGGACAGCGCCGCGCTCTGTCTGCTCAGAACGAGCCCGTTTGGGAAGAGGCATAGGAGCACAGACTCTGGAAGGTTCATGATCGTTTCGCGATCTACATTGAAGCGTGCGCCGCGCAGGTCGAGTTGGAGCCGCGTGAGGAGCTGTGGCTGCAAATTTGGCTGGGGGAGGGTTTGTGAGACTTGGGTTATGGGATTAGAAGAGACGGCGGCCATGATGGGTATGTGGTAAGGAAACAAGAGTAAAAAAGGAGGGGAACTTGCTTGCACACCCACGATAGGTGAGGTGTGCTGGAGTGTGTGGTGTTGTGGGTCCCAGGAGTTAGATCTGACTCCGCTTTGCCACTCTGTAAGGAAAAAGTACAATGGGAGCCTACTACGATGAAGTGGAAATAGAAGACATGGTCTGGGACGAGGTGATTGTTTTTTATCTTTCCCCGTTCCGAAGCTCTATCCTCTGGCATTGTCTCACCCCACATTTCACTGTTCCAGGAAAAACGTGTCTACCACTATCCCTGTCCCTGCGGAGATCGCTTCGAAATCTCACGAGAGCAGCTCAAAGCATATGAAGACATTGCGATGTGTCCAAGCTGCAGCCTGGTTATTCGGGTTATTTATGATCCCGTGAGTCTGAGTGGTTTCATATGCAAGCAAGGGGAGTGAGTCAGGCTATTGACACGCGTGGAAAATCCCCCTTCTAGTTTGACTATCAGGATGACGAAGAAGATGACGATGGCGCGGGAAGTGAACCTGAGAGTTCTGAGGACGGCGAGGACGATGAAGAGGATCAGGATAAACACTCGGATGTGTCTGGTACTGAGGAAGACTCTGAGCGGTTCCAAGATGCATTTAAAAACTTGCATATCTCGGAGCATCCTGGTCCCGTGGCGGTGTCTGCCTGACGGGTTTTCGAGGAGCGTATCCGAAGATGGTGGCCCTTATAGCCAGGCTGCGCCGTGAAGCAGCATAAAAAATGTTAGGCATCTAATTCTGTATTGTAGTTGGAAAACATACATAGGTCAGTAATCCATTTGGTATCCCGTTGAGGGATTAATAAATTAATAAGTTTCAAGATAAAGAGGAAGATGTATTTTAACTAGTTTCTATCATACAACCTGTCCCAAAGCTTCAAGAACCACTAAGAATTCGAAATGCCGTATCAAGCACGGGTCATATTTGATGGTTGAATCGCGGCCTTCTTGTTTATCGCCACTGTGGGCGCAGTGATGACGTATGGGTTTTTACACTATAATCTCAGATACAGCAATGACAATAATTCTATTCAGCCACTCCTGAATAAGAAAGAATGTTAAAACCTTATTTTAGCACTTCCTGTGAGCGCAAACAAACGTAAGAAATATGAATAAGTACTTGGAACTTAACAGTGGCATGCTTAGGTAACACCAGAATGAAGCTGACTACTTGAAATAAGTCAGTGTTACTACAACTTGGATTTTAAAATTCTCCAAGCTGTATCCGCTAGACTCAAGTCTTTCATCTTTCCTATCCTATCTGCAAGGGGGTGTTTATTTCCCACATTTGACAGCACTCCAAGCTAGATGTAAGTTATCCCGCAGTACTTTACATCCAACGCGCAGTCCCATTACATCAGTTAAGCCTTCCTCGCGTGAGACTCAAGCACCTCTTTCAAACGACATCACATCTCAATCATGGGCTCTGACAGCTTTGGGGGACACGTACTGCGTACGCAGTCTAACTTCGTTCACTCTAACAACGAGTCGCAGCAAGTGCCCCCATGTTTGCTTATATATGCCGTATGTTCATTTTATTTCACAGACCCCAAACCCACTCAGATCCCAGGCCCCGAATATGCACTATCCCATCCGAGTTCTCTTTTCCCTCGCGGGCTTCTCTGCACTCTTGACCCTTGTGTCCACTTCTGGGATCGATCCTTTCCCAATCCCCTTTTCTTCCTCTTTCAGGGAACCAGTCCCTCCACCGATTCCAAACGAATTCAAAGCAAACTATATGCAGGTAACCAAGAATCTTGATTCAAGGTCTCTGTTGATCGTGATCAATTAGCACAAGTATGATTCTACCGGAATAAATCATCCCGTGGCTGGCTTCGTATGTCCATTTCTTTGTACTATCTATATGAAAACGGTTGGTAAGTGACCTTATAACTATTTGATTTAGATCTACTACTCGCCATCCCAGAAGAAGATTCGTGCAGACGGATCAGCCTCTAGCGGATTATTCAGCTCGCTCTTCGACTTTGGCAACGTATCCGCGCAAGGGATACCCAGCAACAAACAGCTCTCCTTCACTGGCGGAGTCAAGCACTCACAATCTTCCTGCTTCTCAGACTTGTACGTCAGCCTTGGGGGGGGGGGGGGGNNNCGGAAGTTCTCCGGAGATTGAGCTGATAAATGCCTTGCACATTGATCACAAACAGCGTCGTTCCTGGAGAAATGCTCTTCACTTCTGACGTTCTCAATACCACACAGGCAGTGTTCATCGGGATCCAACAGGATTCTTTATACGGACCGCTCAATGCGTGGCAATTTTTGGTAAGTCGACAGTGGTTGTTTGTTTGTTTGTTTGTCTTTGGGAAGGGGACACAATTTTTTTGGCCGCCGCTCTAGTAATTAGTATGCGGTGAGCTGATCCCATCAAACTAATCACAAAAAAAAAAAAAAACAGTTGCCAAACGTGTCATCTGTCCTTGTCACCATCTACCTGGACGGTGACAACACCCTCGTTAGACAGGATTTTTCAGCCCCTGGACAGCCGAATAGGGCTTTCGTGACGACTAGGTTCTTTAATATCGTTCAGGGGCCTATCGAACCGGTGGTCTTTGAAACGGATTGTTAAATATGTGGGGAAGGGCAGGGAAGTGGCGAAATATATTAGATGTCGGTACAGAGTCCTTTGATCCTCAGACTGGCGCATACTGATAGGTGTTTGGGTGTTTAGGCATCGTGTTTCCCACTTTTTTAGGTTTCTTTATGCGGATGATATTTAAAAGAAAAGCAACGCTTGTAACATTGTGATTGGCTGGCGACTGAGAAGAATGCTTGACTTGAAGCTGGGATTGGAGTTGCATCCTTCTGCTTCATTTTTCTTCATCACGTATGTCCGCTTGGCATTGGGAATGTGCTGCATGCTAGGAGGGGAGGGGAAAAGTGGAATGTAGGATATGCCGAGGGCTCGAGGGATGTTATTCCTTGCTAGTGGTACTAGATAGCCCCCCAAAAGGAAAACCCCCGGCTTCGGGCGAGACACGGGGCTTCTGCATGACACTGCCAGATCTCGGAATACCCGCACGCAGGAGGCAAAAAGGGGGAGCAATCAACCGAATACGCCGACCTAGAGTGCATGGCCGTGTCTGAATTATAGCAAGTATGTTAAGTCTTCCGCTTGTTGTATATTTTGTGAAGGCGTATGGATGGCGCAGACACGGTCAGATTAGGACGCACAGGGGGAGTAATGAACCGAATACACCGACTTGGAGCGCCTCGCCGTATCCAAGTGATACCCTTGTTTATTTTTGTGAAAATTCATGACATGCTCACTCACGGTGATTTCGTGTCAGCGCCAACTCGTGGTGATTACCATGCGAATTTGCATCTCAAAAGATTACGGTTTCCACCCTCCGGGGCGTTACTTGGGGGATTGTTGGAGACTGGCAATTTATGGTCAGACCCCGGGATCATCTTTCGAAATGGTATTTTAGACACCCACGTGAGGCATTTCGTTTGACTTGAGTTTCTCTGCTCATGTCACTCTGCGCTCGAGAGAGAGAGAAGGCGCACGGCGAAGTTAGCGGTCTCTCTCAAGTACAGACGTAACACAATGATCGGCGCCCGTTTACACGCCTTACAGCATCCTTTGAAGCCAAAAAAACAGGTTTGTCTCCAGGTTCTCTTAATTGAAATAGGTTCAGCATAAATGAGTACAAGTCTGACATATATGTATTATCGAGATTCCAAATTCTGAGTCGGGGCCGAACACCGCTGGACGACTCAGCCGCCCTTTTTCCCGCATTGATGGGATCTGTATTATACAGATGAGGCTTCGGCAGCCGCGATTTTCCAGACGCCTCAGACATCAGTAGTGATACTGGAAATGGGTTAGTTACTTGGGCTACCAAGGGGGAGATCAAAACATGGCTGTAACTATGAGACAGACGTCGTGACATCCTCTGGTGATCATATAGGACGTTCTGCTCACTCAAGCCAAAGCTTCTCTAACACTCAGCTTCATGATAAGCGCGCATGATGGATGTTGTCATTCAGCCTCTTCAGAAGGTAATGCTTCGTCAAGGAAAGAGATTTCCTGATGCCGTGTGTGCGGATTTCCTCCAGCGCAAAAAGTGGCATGGTGGATGTTACCTTGACAGTGAAAAATATTGCCCGTCTTTCCCTGATTGAATTAGATCCGGTAGAGAGCAAACTCACGTATTCAGAGTAACCAAGGCGGTGTGCACTGGCGCGAGTTCCTAAGACTTCCAGCGAGTTGAGATCAACCTATCGCTTGTAACGGCAAGACCGCCATATGATGATATGTGCAATGGTAAGAGCAAGATGGGGAGTCGTGCGACTGATGGGGCAGTCCAACTTTGCGGACCTGCATCATTGCGACCCTGCGGTCCGTCGCTGCTGCGCACTGCCATGGCCGAAGCAATATGATTGCTCCACCAGATCTAAAAGGGTGCACCGCCTCCCTCCATAGATTACAAACACCAACGCAGAAGATCAACTTCCGACTTGTCTTTTATGTTTACGTTTTATTCTTCCACCACTACCTAATACTTTTCCCCTTCTCCATCCCTTATGACGATAACGATGACCGCCCTACAGGAAACCCTGGGCGCAACCACCTCTTCTCGACCGTTCCTGCTTCGTGTCGTCGCTGATGAGCCCACAACCCTTGACCAGCTCGGGGAAAAAGCTACTTCAAGCACAATGACGACGAAGCCCACAGCCGTCGAAGAGCTCGGTGACAGTGCTGCCTCAGAACCTGTCACCGACACAGCGACGACAAAGCCCACAGCTCTTGACGAGCCCGATGGCAGCGCCACCTCAGACCCTGTCACCGACACATCGACGACGAAGCCCACAGCTCTCGACGAGCTCGAGGACAGCGCCGCCTCAGACTTTGCCACCGACACACCCATGACGAAGCCCACAGTTCTCGGCGAGCTGGAGGACAGTGCTAGCCCAGACCCTGCCACCGACACGACGACGACGATACCCGTCCCTTCGGTTCACACATCTCAGTCTGAATCGAGCAACACCTCAAGCTCACCCTCACACGTCAGCCCCGTCGCTCCAGCGCAGCAGGACTTGTCTGAACCCAATTCCGATCCCGCCGCCGCTGTTGCCGCCGCCGCTGCAGTCGAAGACGTCGAGGAGCTTCCTAACCCATACGAAAACTTCCCCCTTAAGGTTCCATTCACTCATGTTCGCACCAACAGCGCGCCGCCCTCCATATACTTTGTAGAGCCTGAGCCGCAGCTACCACAGCGCCTCCCCTCCGTCCTACGTCCCTCCCACCCACGATCCTTCAACTCCTGGGGCGCCAGACGCGCGAGTCGCGTACTATCTATGACGGAAGGCGAGTCATCGTCACTTGAAGACCCTCGACTGAGCCTGCACTACTCGCCGTCGTTCCACTTCGGAGAAGACGCTTCCCTGCGGGCTTCATGTGAGCGCCTATTTGGGTTGATTTTAGTACCTGTTTCCCTAAGTGACTCTAGGGTCGCCACGCTCCTCGTCTGTTTACGAGACACCCTCGGCTGATGATTATGGAGACCTTCTCTACGCGCCACCCATTCATCGAGATGGCCTTACCCCGAGATCATCTTCCGCCATTCCCTGTGAGGATCTGATTCAACTAATTTTTTTTTTTACTTGCCACTGACCTTGTCGTTCTGGGAAAAAAAAGGGCAACCACGTCCCTCATCTCTTGCCGAGACCCACGTCGTCAGACGCAGGAGTCGGATAGTATCTATGATAGAACCCGAGTTCTTGCCATTCGCTCTTGGAGACCAGAGGCTGAATCTGTACTATTCGCCGGGGTTCTACTTCAGCGACGACGCTTCTCCACCGCGTGAGCTACCGCTGATTTAGTGCCTCTTCCCTGAATTAACCCCAACCGTCGTGACTTGTTGCCCCCAGGGCAACCGCACCCCTCGTCTCTTCCCTTGGTGCATTCAATTGATGATCTAGGATACCAGAGGCCGCGTCCCGCCTCTCCCTATTCTCAAAATGCCCCTGCCTCGAGATCATCTTCCGCCATTCTCTGTGAGGATCTGGTTCGACTAATTTTTCTTTTTACTTGCCACTGACCTTGTCGTTCTGAAAAAAAAAAAAAGGGCAACCACGTCGTTCGTCTCTGGCCAATTCCCTCGTCATCAGTCCGAATGATCTTCAACAAGGGTATGATGCAGCAGATCCTCGCATCGAGGTCAGCGAACGCGTAGAGAATCAGGACTACTTCGATTATCGGCCAGGTCACCCAACAAAGGTGCCGACGGATCCTTTGCTGGATAAGGCGCAGATACCGAGTGACAGTAGCAAAAAATCCTCTAGGTGGAAATTCTGGTCCAAGAGGTGTGTGGCCTATCGCACTGTCTTCCTTCGTAAATAATGGACACTGCGGTAACCATATCTGTACTCCGACAGTGACAACAAGTAACAAGTCTAGTGGTCGTTTTCACTATTTCACCTGGCACGGATTTCGCTTGTTTTGCCCTTGTTCTCATAGAAATTGGGTGTAGACTACTTAAGTATAATCCGTATCTATTAGGAAAAAAGGACATTTGCCAATATTTTATGTATGTTGCAGCCGAATACAATACTGTATACACTAGTTGCGTTTTTGCTGTTTTATTAATATCGAACATGGTTGAAAGAAATGTTTCATCTCAAATTCCGCAGTACAGGTGTACGCGTCCCCCCCTTCAACTCGGTAGTACATCAAGATGTCCCGGTATCAGTGCCGGTATGTGTAAACCCCCATCTATATAACGTCCAAACATCACCTAAGCCTTTGTTTGCTCATCCCAACTGTACATTCACTCGTTAGCAACAACTCAAGCAGGCACAGACGACCAGCTAACTCACAGATCCAAGAACAACTTCCACAAGATAGAAAACAAGAGCCCTTGCAGACCATTCGCAATAATACGCGTTTTGAGCCCGCGACCGAACAAGCCACGCCAGCCGTCCTGAGCGACAACCTGACGTGCCGCCTCGTCTGATAAAAGAAAAAAAAAGCAAATGAGTATCAATATACATACAATGCACGTAAAGTGGGTTTCCACAAAGGAGGTATCAGAATGCGGGAACAAAGGAACGTGGGCTCACAGTAGGTCACGCGCTCTTCGTCTACCTGTCTGTACGTCTTCACCACGCGGAGGCTGTTGCTCACGGTATCGCTAACAACACTAGCAACGAATCCAATGAAGGCTTGTCTCCCCAGCTTCTGCAGGAACGTGTCAGGTGGCGGGAGGCGTTTGTCGAGTGTATTGTACGTTGCAAACCTAGAAACCGCAGCAAACGAATAGGAAACGCCAGGAGTTGTCGCTCCGATACACACACGTTCTAAGGGAGTATACTTACCAAGGATAATGCCCGACAAAAGTAGCTGCAGCGGTGGCGATTGCACCGTACCATAGCGTGGTAACACCATATTGTTTAATCTGTGAGAAACACAACAGGTCAATCGAACGCGTCCAGTAATACCGCAATGGGGACACATCTGCCACTTACTCTGCGCTTCAGAATAGCCCAGCCAGGTCGTCCCTGTGTCTGCAGTGTGGTCTGTAAAAAAGGGGCCGATGTTAGAGTCATGCGTTGAGCACACGAAACCATTCATTCATTTAACATCACAAATATAAAGAAACGCCTGTCTACCTTGAGGGTATCCACGGGTGTGAGGATCATCCTGAAGCACGCAGCCGCCAGGCTCGCAAAGACGGTCTTTATGAAGGGAGGCAGTTGGTTCATGTACGTGTTTGAAGTGAGGAGGGCCAAAATTCCAACATTGGCTGCCGTGTCTCCAAATCGTGCTACGGGGCCTGCGTGCGCGGAGGAGAGAGGAGGAGGGTTATGTGTCTGGGCTCGTGGCGGGTGCAGAGCGCGTGAAGGACGAGATTATTTACCTTGGATTAAGGCTGCGCCGAGGCCCTGATAGTATCTCCCGAACCCACCGTCGGCGTACAGTGTCTTGGTCGCCTGAGTGGTGGTCATACCAAAGCCTAACAAGGTTCAAGCATGGCTCTCGAACAATAAGATACCACCAATTCTCACGGTACTGGAAATTCATCACTGTACGGATTGGCTGCAGAGAGCACAAATATCACCATCAGTGAACGAGGCGATTTGGTCTTGTAAGACTATACGAAACCCACCATCAGGAGTAGGACCTGCAGTACCATTGCTGACGCCGACGAATAAGCCACAGTAGAAAAAAAAGGAGAATCTCAGAATCACCTGCGGCTCCACTTAACCCTCCTCCCAAAGCCTCGTACAACGCAGCTCCTAGGTCAAACTAAACAAAAAAAGAACAGTCATTTAACATCCAAAAATAAGGAAACAGCCGCCAATTAGCAGCCAAGCCCCTCTTCGCACCTCCACGTCCTTCGAATCGATGAAGCCCTTTATGAATATAGCAAGCACGAATGCAGAAAGTAACGCCAGTAGAGTATACCACGCTATCTCGACCTTGCTACGCTTCTTCCTAGCCGGCGGTGCCCCAGGCTGCCCAAAACTCTGACTATCCCCCGGGACTGCATCGCTTTCTATGACGTAAGATTGAGTCTCCAACAGCGGCTGTCGCTCGTTGGCCTCTGCGGGTACAGCACCCCCAGATGGAGTCGTCATGGTGGTGTGAAACTAGGATGCATGATGACCAACAGTTACGCCATAGCGAGACTGGCAAGCGCCCGCAGCTTTGTAGCCTGATTTGGCTTGATAAGAGATAGCGCTCCACGTCGATATTGTGTTTGTCCATGAGGACCTTTCCTTTCATAGTGAGGTGCTTGCTGTAGCGGAATAATATATCAAGCTCTATAATTTCTGATAAATTTACAAACACCAAATCTTGTAGAGACAAAGAGGCAGAACAACTTGGGTGGGTCGCAAATATAGCGGGTACTTATACGGCATTTTCCTAAAATGCAGTTCTCGCCGACTGTGTCGTGTGAATATTTGGCTACCGTTATGTCTCAAGAGTGGAAACGTCGGTGATCGAAAGTAGCTTGGGCTCTGCAGGAAATTTGTCATTATTAATATTTAGGATCGTCGAGTTGTTTGCTTTCAGCCATGCCGATATGCAGGAGGCTGGGGGTAAAGCAGTACTGCTTGATGCCAGAGAGCTGGAGAATCCAGTGCTCACGATTGATGCACTCAGGTGAACATTGAGTGATGCAGTGGATGTGGGCTGGGCAGGGGTGGAGAAAGGCAGTAAGGACAAGCACAAGAGAAAGTACACACTTACACGCTCGGTGCCATTGGAAAGTAATCGACGCTGAGCACCGTACCAGGTAGGCCTTCGTTGGCGTATTCAACACGTTCTGGTATATCATGTGAAATTTTTGGAACTTTTGCTGATGTCATTCCTTCACAACATATCAATCTTTCTAAAATGCACAAACATTGGGGTAGTTTTTTGACCCACTGTATTTTCACATTACATTGGCAGTACTTATACAAATATTCAAGACTAAATAACTACAAGACATGGAATTTTTAACAGGGGGTTTTACATGTGTTAAGGCACAACATAAGCGGCTATGTGTTCAGAAGGATGGAATAGAAATGAGAATGCAGGGTTGAGGGTAGATGGATTGGAAATTATACTAGGGGTTTGGGACAAGTGATTGTGGAGTGAGATATGAGACAGGGTGGAGCAGAAGGAAAATACAATGAAAAAAATAGGAAAAAATAGAAATTGGTGGCACCTGACTGTCACAATCATGATTTACAATCCGTTCCGCCGTCCGAACCATCCGAACATCACATTTCCGAATCCACTCTTTGGAACCCGATTCATCGGTAGACTTGTCACACCCACAACCCCCCAACACCTCATCACCCATAACACCTTGAATCATCCTAGCAACATCACAAGGACCCAATCAAGCAACCAGATTCTATTATTAGCCTTTCCTCAGAAAAGAAGCACCTACACTATCCCCATCACTATCCCCATCTATTTCTAGGAACTCAATAGAAGGGTCGATTCTATGCTTCTAAAAGCTTATGGAAACAATACATACGATTCCACATGTGGACGAGTTCATCCCCATCACTCAGGACCGTCGTTTAAAGAGATGAAACAAGGGTTCGTTTACCCAAAACGACATACGGTTCGGAAACAGGTTTCAGGGTGTATTTCTAGTTCGTTAAACCCCTTTCTCATCCACAAGTTTCATCCCACTCTTGTTCTCTATTCATTATGGTCATTAACTAGCATACATGTACTTTAGCTACTTTTCCGATCCTTAACGGACTACTCCCCATTCGCCTTTGCCTCCGAACGTCCCAGTATATAAGTAGCACATTCGCATGTATGTTCTTTAGTTCAATTATTGCACGTCTACTTGATTGATCTGCTCGACTTAACAATTCGTCGTGAACAATCAAAAAGAGTAACTTCATTTTGAAGTAAGTCCTATAAAACCTATCACTTTAGATTTGATTATACTTTGAAAGAATGTAATCATACTGGGTGTGATCGGCGTGAACCATACGGTTCATCCGATCCACGAGATAGAATCCCTTCGGAATATCTATCTCTTTGGAATCATGCACTTCTTCGCAAACGTTCCGAAAGCCCTTCACTTTTTCTGTAGGATTACCTTTCATTTTCGAACACCATTCTCCTCATGTGGAAACCTTTTCCAATGTTATTGCTAACAATACATTTGTTCATAACATTTATCTTTGATAATTGGATTCAGACACTGACACATCAACTGATATCCCCTAAATCTCCATCGACTCATGATTGGATCAATGCCCATACATCACAGAATTAACGATGGGACATTGTCTTGGAGGTGTGATAGTATGTTTCAGTGGTGTTAGGACAGCATCATCAATGATGCTGCTCAGTCTTGTATGCCTAGAATGAAATGTCTTCTCATGTTATTGGAATGTTAGTCCATTAATATTTTCTTCTTATTCACCATTTTCCTACTTTCCTTGTTGTTTGAATTCTATAATCTTAATTAGCATACATGTACCTTAACTACTTTCCAATCTTCATGGACTCTTTCCTATTTGCTCTCCCTTCCAAAGCATTCAGTATATAGGTAGCACATGTTATTATTTATTCGAAGATACACTTATGTAATTTCAGTGTAGCATCAAGGGATTAGCTCAGAGAAAAGAAAAAGAAATACAAAAATATGAACAATCCTTCTTGGACACAATTCAAGGCTAAAAGCCTTGGAACCTTTCATTTGTTTTATTTTTAGATTGAACAGACTGAATGGCTACGAACTTGAATGATTGCAAATGACCGCTGTCAGAATTCAATTATCAAAGATAAATGTTATAGATAAATGTATTGTTAGTAAGAATGTTCGAAAATGTTTTCATATGAATAGAATGGTATTTGAAAGTGAATAGGAATCCTACAGTAAAAGCGAATGGCTTTCGGAATGTTTGCGAAGAAGTGCATAGTTTTGAAGAGATAGATATTCCGAAAGTATTCTATCTCGTGGATCGGATGAACCACTTAGTTCATGCTGATCACAGCCAATGAGATTACATTCTTTCGAAGTGTAATCAAACCCAAATTGATAAGTTTTATAGGACTTACTTCGAAGTGAAGTTGTTCTTCAAGATTGTTCATGACAAATTGTTAAGCCAAGTAGATCAATCAAGTAGACGTGCAATAATTGAACTAGAGAGCATACATGCGAATGTGTTACTTATATACTAGGATGTTCGGAGGCAAGAGTGAATGGGGAGTAGTCTGTTGGGGATCGGAAAAATAGCTAAGGTACATGTATGCTAGTTAATGACCATAGAAAATAGAGAACGAGGGTTGGGTGAAAATTGTGAATGAGAAAAAGATTTAACGAACTAGAAATAAGTCCTGAAACATGTTTCCGAATCATATGTCGTTTTGGATAGACGAACCCTTGTTTCACTTCCTTTGTTAAGAACTGAATCTTAGTGGAAGCAGAGTGAAGGTTGAGACTCAATATAGAGTCGGCCGAGGTTCGGGGTCGGGTTGCTGAGGGGGGCCGAGGCTCAGTGAACGGGTCAGATGGGACTTGGCTTCAGCTTATGTGCTGCACCAGCTCAGAGTCCTGTCCTGTATTTTGGACGAGGCCCGAGGTCACCCGAAGTTTGGGCGTGACCTTAGCGAAGGGACGAAAGAGCGTAGAGATTAAACAAGGTGTATTGGGGTATCTTAGTCGATATCAGAACTGATTATCATGTACATGAATGAGCGATTTATATATGAGAGGGCTCGGAGATCAGTGACCAAATGACCGAGGTCAGGGTTGTAAGTTATGAAGGGAAGAGATCTAACATGAAGTATAATTAGGTGAAACGTGATGGTCGGGGTCTCGGGCCCAGGGGCCCGAGGTCTCGGGAATCAGTCGGGGATGGGTTCTGACAGTACCCCCCTCTTAAGGCTGAACCCATGAAGCCTTTAGGTAATTTTTTACATGTCGGGGGCCGAGCTCACGTGACACATTCGGGCTGTTTGAGATATAAGAGGTGCGTTCCATCATGGGTAAATGCCAACACAAAAAATGTCCCCCACAACTGCCCCTGAAATGACCGCCGACAAGCGCACGCATCTCCTGCGTGAGATGCAGGAATTGGAGGCTGCCAAGAAGGAGGAAAAGGAGTGGGCCGAGAGGCTCGCTCAAGAAAAGGCAAAAGCTGAGCGGGAGGCCCATGAAAGGGCAGAGGCCAAAGCCAAAGCCGAGGCCGAGGCGAAGGTGAAGGCAGATGCCGAGGCGAAAGTGAGGGTGAAAGCGAAGGCTGAGGCTGAGGCTAAGGCCAGGGCCGAAACAGCCAAGAAGCAGCTGTTGGCGACGGCTCAGATGCCCGTGCAGGCAGAGGCGGGGCCATCGAGGCCTGAAACAGCAAGGAAACCCCTTGGGGCTGGGGTAAAGTGGAAGGCTGAGAAGGTGGCTGAGGGTTCAGGGGTGTCAGGGGGCGGTAAGGTGAGTATGAGTGCAAAGATTGAATATTATTATTTTTGCTGATTTTGTTTCAGAGAATTTGCAACAAGTGCCACTTCCGTGGCGAGGTGTGTGAGCTCGGCATCTTGGGGGCTTCGTGCCTGAGGTGCCGCGAACGTAAGGTGGCCTGTATGTGGCCCGAGGACGCCCGAGGGAAGGAGCCGAAGAGGCTCTGGACCGAAGATTTGGGACCCGAGAGTGAGGAGGGGGCCAAGCGACCGGTGAAGAGGGTCAAGGGGGCCGTCTCGCAGGCGGTCCCGATCGCTCCGGAGCCCTCCATGCTCGCTACGATATGCTCGAAGAGGGGAACTGTCTGGAGAGGCAGACGGTGAACGCCTTGCGCGACCTGACCGAGGTCGTGCGAGGGAAGGTTCGGTCAGACCACCGAGGGGTGATCGCAGTGGAGGACATTTCGATGAGCTTGAAGCTCATCGAGAGGGGACTGCGAGGGACCGCAGTCATTCGGTCGGGTGACCTCGTGCCCGAGCCTCGGGCAGGTGTGGATGGGGACGAGGATTCGGGCGAGTGGGGGTTTGGGGTTCGGGAGGGTTCGGAGGGGCGCGTAGAGTCGGAAGTTCGGGTTGACAAGGGAAAGGGGAGAGAGAAGGAGAGGGAGGAAGAGACTTTGGAGTAGTTGTAGTAGAGGAAAAAATAATAGTAATAAGAATTTTATATTTTTTTTTTTTCGGTATGAATTTGGTTGGTCTTGGGTTCGGTTGAGTAAAATGGACTTGAGAAAGAAGGAAGGTGGAGTTCGGGTTCGGGTAGTGTGAATCGTGGGTTCGGTCTCGGGCTTGGGTAAGTAAGAGGGACTTAAGAAAAAGAGGAAGTATAAAGTTCGGGTTTGGGAGTTCGGGAGTTCGGTTGTATGTAGTTATTGTTATGATGAAGGAATAAAAGATTATTGTTTAATTTTTTTTTTTTTTTTTGATTGTGTCTAAGGGAGGGAAAGAAAGGAATGAGGGTTTGGGTTATGGGTTCCAAGGCCCAGGTTTGGCGGGGTAGGCGGAGTGGAACTCGGTCATGATTTTGGACGCATGTCCGAGTTCAGTCACGAGGATCCACGATGTCTCTTCGTTGGTACCTTCGTAACTGGCCCATCGGACTAGGTAGAGGAGGTTGCAGGGTCTTCGACGCTTGTCCAGTTTGGAGTTGAGGATCTCGGATACCTCGTATTCAGGTTCACCGTCAATTTCAATGGGCGGTGGCGGAGGTTTGGTTCGGTTGGGAAAAGTGTTCGGGACCGAAGGTTTGAGCATTGAGACGTGGAAGACAGGATGAACTGCGCGCATGCTGTCTGGGAGCCATAGGGTATACGAGTGTGAGCCGGGTCGACCGAGGACTTTGAAGGGGCCGAGGTACTTTTTGGCTAGTTTCTTCGAGGGTCGGGTGGTGCGGAAGAATTGCACTTTGACGAAGGTGTGAGAACAGATCAGGAGCTCGGGGGCCGGGTGTCTTCGGGCGTCGGCCGAGACCTGGTAGCGGGATTGAGCCAGTTTGATTTGCTCCCTTAGTACCTGGTGTAGCTGGTCTAGGTCGATCGCGAAGTCTCGGGCCCGAGAGGAGGCGAGGTCTCGGTCGGGGTGTACCAAAATGTTCGGGTGGTATCCTTTGTTTGCAAAGAATGGTGATATGCCCATCGTGGCGCTTGGGGCATTGTTGTAAGTGAATTCAGCGAGTGGAAGTAGGTCTGCCCAATTGTTTTGTTGGTAGTTACTATACACTCGGAGATATTCGTGATGAAGGACAGTCACAAGGCCACCAAGTTTTTCATTGAATTCTATCACCTCGCCTCGCTCGTCAACTACAATGACCAAGCGCTGCTTCGGAAGGCCTATCTCGCCCTCCCAAAGCAGATCAAAGACAAGATGATTCATTTCGACAAACCCTGCACCCTGGACGAGATCTGGTTGTCAGAATCCAAATAATAGCAACAAATGTTGTGGATGAATGTTGGGTTAGTAAATGTGTTCGGAAACATTCCTAATGGTGATAGAATGGTTTTGGGAAGAGAATGGAAATCCTACAGTAAAAGCGAATGACTTTCGGAACGTTTGCGAAGAAAGGGCATAGTTCTGAAGAGACAGAGGTTCCGAAAGGATTCTATCTCGTGAATCGAATGAACTTTACAGTTCATGTCGATCACAGCCAATGATCTTACATTGCTTGAAGTGGATTTAACTGATAGAAGTTGAATTGAAAGGCTTACTCAAAAATATACAGTTGTTGGTGAAGTTGAGTTTTGGAGCGAGTTTGACAAGTAGGAGTGGAAAATCAAGGTGACATACAATAATTGAACTAGGGAATGTACATGCGAATGTGCTAGCTTATATACCGAACCATTCGGATGAAAGAACGAGTAGGAATGAGTCCGTGAGGATCGGAGAGTGGTCAATGTACATGTATACTAATTAAAGGTCATAGGAAACAAGGAACAAGGGTGGTAGGAAAATTGTGAATGAAGAAGAAGATTAACGGACCCACAACCACTCTTGAAACATGTTTCCGAATCACGTGGCTCTTCGGGTAGGGGTAATCCTGCCTAAATATTTCGGATAGTCATTATGAGAGTCTGGAACGTTCATACCGTTAAGCCTGATGATATGGCAAGTCATCGCAAGCTTTTGAGTGAATATGAATAACTCAATCCATAGTTTCATGGTGAAAGATGGGGATAGTGATGGGGATAGTCAGGGTGGTTCTTTTCTAAAAAAAGAATATGATGGGACCTGACCACTGATTGTTTCACCAGGATTGTTTCAATAGATGACATATTTGAGTTGAAGTGATAGGCGAAAGAGTTATGGGATGAAAGTGATGGGAGTGTGAGAATGTTGTTTCGGACTTCGGACGACACGCTTCGGAAGGATTGCTTCGGAACGAAGATGATCTGAATGCGATGCCCAAATTGTGATCGTGACACTGGTCCAATGGATCGACCAGCGCTACTGGGAATGTCGAGGCAAGCTCGCTCGCGAAATGACCCAGTCGTTGTCAAGGTCTGAACCTAGGACCGGGAAATCGGCTGCCCCAGCCCTGAACACGACCCCAAAGGCACAGCAAGGTACCTTGGCCAAAGGCAAAGAGGCTGCAAAGCCTTCCACGCCTCAGTCGAAGGGACCCGACCTCTCGGGTAAGCTCAGGCCCGACGGCAAGCTCACCCCCCAAGAACGCCAACGCCACTTCGACCTGAACTTGTGTCTGGTCTGCGGGAGCACAGACCACAAAGCTAGTGTGTGTCCGAGAGCTGCAGCCAAGGCCCGAGCGGCGCAGGCAGCCAACCAGCCCTCAGAGGCCAAAGCCGAACCTACGGCTACGGCCCCCGAGGCAAAAAACTGATCCGCAACCCTTCGGCCTCTGCACGTCCTGAGGGTTGCGTTGACCCCAAACGTGCTGACTCAGAGGTTAGACTCAATGCTTCCGCTCTCTTTAGTCCTACGTCTCTTGTAGTTAATTTGTCCTCCAAAACTATTCTAAACACTCCTTTTAAAGCATTAGTAGACTCTGGCTCCACACATTATTTCCTTGAATCCACCTTTGTACGTAGACACAACCTCCGAACCTGAACCATAGACCCGATCCCTCTTAGACTATTCAATGGAAGTACAAACTCCATAATTACCGAAGCAGTAGAACTCCCTATTCACTTCCCCTCTGACCACACTTTCCCTGTAGACCTTTATATCACTTTGCTAGACTCGTCCTGTTCGGCTGTTCTCGGGCACAACTGGCTCACCCGCTACAATCTGTTGATTGACTGGGTATTGGGCAGTATTACCTTCCGAACACCCTGACTGGATAATCTGGCCAAACCTCCGATGACTGAAGTTCGCGCTGCTACAGCTGAGCTGAAGTCACCCTCCGACTCCGTCCCAAAACTTGAGGCTCCTCGCATCGCCCTGATCAATGCAGCTGCGTTTGCCCGCGCCTGTAAATTAGACGGATCCGAGACCTTTTGCCTCAACCTGGCCTTGACCGAGCTCTCAGCACGCTCGACTGACCTATCTCCGACCCCCGCAGACATGGAGGGCGTACCCGAAGACTATCTTGACTTCGGGGACATATTCTCCAAGTCTAGGGTGGACACTCTGGCACCTCACAGACCATACGACCTCAAGATCACTCTCGAGGATGGGGCTGAACCACCTCAACCCCCGATCTACTCACTCTCTCGGTCCGAACTCGAAACCCTCCGATCCTTCATCGACGAACACTTAAACATCGGTTTCATTCGACCCTCTTGGTCCTCGCATGGAGCACCAATCCTCTTCATTCGTAAGAAAGATGGCTCGCTCCGACTATGCGTAGACTTCCGAGGGCTGAATAAGGTAACTAAGAAAGACCGATACCCACTACCCCTCGTCTCGGACCTGTTGGACGCACCGAAGAAGTCTCGGTATTACACCAAAATCGACCTTCAACACGCGTACCACCTCATCCGAATTGCCAAAGGAGATGAATGGAAGACCGCGTTCAAGACCCGATATGGGTCCTTCGAGTGGCTAGTAATGCCCTTTGGGCTTACTAACTCACCTGCGGCTTTCCAACGTTTCATGAATGACATCCTGGGAGATTTGTTGGATAAATGTGTGGTAGTTTACCTTGATGACATCCTCATTTACTCTGACACACTCACTGAGCACAAAAAGCACGTATGCAAAGTGCTTCAACGGCTCTGAAAAAATAGTCTCTATGCGAAAGCTAAGAAATGCGAATGGCACAAGGACACAGTAGAATTTCTTGGATACATACTGACGTCTGAAGGCCTTACGATGGCCAAAGACAAAATTCAAGTGATCTGAGACTGGCCCGAGCCTCGGAAGGTTAAAGACATTCAGTCCTTCCTCGGCTTTGCCAACTTCTACAGACATTTCATTCTTAACTATTCAGAGATTACAGTACCACTCACCTGACTCACCCAAAAGGGTACGACCTGGCACTTCTCAGACAAATGCCAAACTGCGTTTGAAACCCTGAAGAAAGCCTTCACCTCGGCCCCGATCCTTACGCATTGGGATCCCAATCAGCAATTGGTTGTGGAAACCGATGCCTTGGACTATGCCCTCACCGCGATCCTGTCAATCTACACCCCGGATGGTGAGATCCACCCGATCGCTTTCCATTCCCGGACATTCTCAGGCGCCAAACTCAACTACGACGTCCACGACAAAGAGCTATTAGCAATTTTCGAGGCTTTCAAACGTTGGCGACATTACCTAGAAGGACCCTCGGCCCCGATAGACGTTGTCACCGACCACAAAAACCTGGAATACCTCTCGACTACCAAACTGCTCACCAGAAGACAGGCCCAATGGTCCGAATATCTGTCACAGTTCAACCTCATTATTCGGTTTCGGCCAGGCAAACTCGGTGCGAAACCCGATGCCTTAACTAGACAATGGGACATCTACCTCAAAGAGGGGGGTAACAACTACGCGACAATCAACCCACAGAACCTTCAGCCGATCTTCATGACTCAACAAATCACCGAGTCACTCCGAGCTACGTCCTTGATCCTGCCCTTGCTTCGCGCGAGCCTCATCATAGACTTCGAAAAACTTCATGCTGATATTAAAGCTCACTTGCCCGCAGACCCCGAGGCCCAGGGCATCACACTGCAACGGAATATAAGGTCGTTTGTCTTAAATGCTTGAACTTGCCACCACTGACCAAATCGCACACTCTATCCCCATTATGCACCTTTTCCAGGAACATCGATGAGGACTGAAAATGCAAATATTATTCAACATCGCGAGCTGACAGAGGGCAAGAACAGCAACAACCCGTACACTATTTCCCAACATGGTCAAGAAAACAATGCTTCATGTTGACACTCGAGCTTTCATAGCGGGAGACCGACGGAAGTCTATCAAGCCGCCATCATTAATATTGGCAAGAGAATGCTGAAACTGAAGGTAGCAGTCGATTGGTAATTTGGCTAAGTAGAACCTTGTCATCTCGTTTCAATCAATTCCTTTCACCATCGAAAATTGGAGACGTCAGAAAGTGTGACAGCGGACCACACAACGATGCAGCGGCGTGCCCTACAGACAGATATGTCTTCGTAAGGCCCTTGTAGCTCAGGCACTTATGGTGGATTTCTTTTGTGGTGTTATTGTAGAATTTAAATTAACAAACCACTGCATATACTATTAGCATGCTAACCTGAGCTGACCCACTGTTCTATAGTGGGAGACCAACATCAATCTATCAATCTACCCTCATTAATATTGGCAAGGCAATGCTCAAATCTGACAACTTGAACTTATGAGATGACACAATAGATCATGTGGAGTGGATGGTTGTCAGTGCTATTCATGTGCCTCCTCTAGAGAAAATGGACAAATGGTTTGTTTGAACCAGTTTCCTTCAACAAGATGTGCTAGGCATAATGATGACAAAACAGAAGAACAAGAAATTCTTGTATTCTACACAAAACAATCAGAAGGAAAGCACAAATCGACATACCATCCATTAGGGCGGCACTGAGATGGAGATGCCAGCATATGGCACGTCGATGGATTGGAGCCATCTCTTTCCATCCTGGTGCAATTGTTTCACATCCGTTAGATCCTTAGCAATCTTTTCAGACAATGGATTGGATCGTTTTCTTTTCTTCCCCGTTGTTGTGCCCTGTGATCCAGATTCGTTTGCCTTTCTTTCGCATCTTGTCTCAGTCGTGTTCATCATATAATGGCTTACATCACTTGGCATAACGATGCCGAGAGGCTTTTTGCTAATTGGGATGTCTCCATCCATATCTTGGATGGTTTTGCGGAGGATCTGCCACATGGCTTCATGGGCGTGAAAAATCCTTTCTCCGTCTGTTTCTGGAAAAAAGTGCCAGGTGTTTGTAAAATACGATGCCATAGCGGTCAGCATTGGCGCAAAGCGGTCAAGTTGTGGATGAAGAGCAAGCTCCCACTCATCTTCTGAATAGTACAATAGTGGTATCCTCCTATCATCCTTGCCAATTGTGTTGCTAGACAGCGTGAGAAATGCATTGGAGCGGGGAAGATACTCATTTGGCACCTGTTTCTCATTGGCATCAGAGGGCAACACCTGGATAAAAAAGAGCACAATGATCCAGAAGATGGACTCGACGTCATGCAGCGGCAACTCCTTAGGAGGGGGAAGTTTTCTCTTCCTGAGATCCGAGTGGCTTTGTTTGGAAGCTTCCTCCCAAAACGTGACCCATGGATCAGACATGCTGGCTACAGGTGAGGTTTCAAAATACTGCCTGTAGTCATACCAAAAAGCGGATGAAACAATTGGATTTTTGCGGTACCTTGTCCGATCCATGGCGATAAACATTGGTGTGCCCTACAGATAGACAAAAGCTATTAGGAATAGTAACTACCAATCCTAAACACACTGACTGTTGTGTCAATACCCTGTTTCGCCCCCTCTGTTGGATCAAGCTTGACAGCAAGCTCGAGATCAAGCAATGCAACGGTTCCGAGATGTTGGGTTGTTACACGATCGGCAGTGCTATCCTGAGATATATTTTGATGCGGGGGCGGGGGGGACAGGGAAACAGATTGTGCATAGGCATCACGATCACAATATGGACACCTCATCTATATCATTGTCCTTCCGAACCAATCCTTCCGAATGGATCTTCCGAATTCCGAATCACCCTTGCCTCAATACTTCACACACATTTGATCCAGTCACCCAATCCAGCTCAGGAATCACTCCATGAAGTGTTTAGTGAAACAATCAATAACCAGGTCCGATCATAATCTTTTCTAGAAGAGAAGCACCCTGACTATCCCCATCACTATCCCCATCTTTTCCAATGAACTCATTGATTGAATCATTTCTATTGTGTGGAAGCATGCAATGACATTCCATATCATCATATTCTATGATATGAATGTTCTGAACCCTCAGGATCACCCTCCAAAGGATTGAGGGACGGTTAGTTCTACCCGAAGAGCCATGCGATTCGGAAACATGTTTCAAGAGTTATTGTTGGTCCGTTAATCTTTTTCTTCATTCACAATTTTCCTACCACCCTTGTTCTTTGTTTCCTATGGCCTTTAATTAGCATACATGTACCTTAGCTACTTTCTGACCATCATGGACTCATTCCCATTCGCATGTATATTCCCTAGTTCAATTATCGTATGTCAACTTGATTTTCTACTCACACTTGCCAACTCATTCCCAACTCACCTTCAACAACAACTTTATATTTTTTGAGTAAGCACTCCAATTCCACTTTTATTAGTTAAATCCACTTCAAGGAATGTAAGATCATTGGCTGTGATCGACATGAACTGCAAAGTTCATTCGATCCACGAGATAGAATCCTTTTGGAACCTCTGTCTCTTCGGAACTATGCACTTCATTCGCAGACGTTCCGAAAGCCATTCACTTTTACTGTAGGATTTCTATTCACTTTCCAAAACTATTCTATTATTATTAGGAATATTTCCGAACAGGTTTACTAACATAACATTCATCTACAACCTTTACCACTATTATTCAGATTCTGACAATAGGAATCTGGCTGGTCGGCTGCAAGCGGTTTACGGACATGGCCAATTTGGCGGGGGTTCAGAAGGATGTTGGTCCAGGACACATCCCTATGCAACATCCGCTTCTTATCATGAATGAACTGTAGTACTAGCAAAAAAACGCAGTAGTTAGCTAGTGTCAAATGACAAGAATGCATATATTACTTTCTACGAGATCGAACATAGCTATGAGAAAGGTCTTGACGCTGCCACATGAGCCCAGAGACTTGCCAATCGTATCGGAGATGAGCATGTATCGACCGTACGTCGTTTCGCACTTCGTTTCATCAGGAAAAAGCTCACAGACACGTGGAGAGTCGTCCTGTTCGTCGAGCAAGATCACAATGCCAGCTACCAATCCAGACTTGTGAATGTCCTTGCATAATTGTGACTCTTTCAATCGACAGCCAATTTGCCTCCAGACTAATTTGACAACAGCCACTCTGCCATCTTGACTGTACCCCCGGCTACAAATCGCTTGCGCCTCCAACCATCTGTCAGAATCCCAATAATAGTGATGAATGTTGTGGATGAATGTTGTGTTAGTAAAAAGTGTTCGGAAATATTCCTAGTGGTAACAGGATGGTTTTGGAAAGTGAATAAAAATCCTACAGTAAAAGCGAATGGCTTTCGGAACGTCTGTGAATGAAGTGCATAGTTCCGAAGAGACAGAGGTTCCAAAAGGATTCTATCTCGTGGATCGAATGAACTTTGCAGTTCATGTCGATCACAGCCAATGATTTTACATTCCTTGAAGTGGATTTGACTAATAAAAGTGGAATTGGAGTGCTTACTCAAAAAATATAAAGTTGTTGTTGAAGTTGAGTTGGGAGTGAGTTGGCAAGTGTGAGTAGGAAATCAAGTTGACATACGATAATTGAACTAGGGAACATACATGCGAATGTGTTTAGCTATATACCGAAGGGTTCAGAAGAGAGGGCGAATGGGAATGAGTCCGTGAGGATCGGAAAGTAATCAAGGTACATGTATACTAATTAAAGGCCATAGAAAACGTAGAATAGTGATGGAAGGAAAATTGTGAATGAAGAAAAGGATAATAGACCATCACCAACTCTTGAAACATGTTTCCGAATCACATGGCTCTTTGGGTAGGGATAGCCATGCCTAAATCTTTCAGAGAGTCATTATGAGAGTCTAGAACGTTCATATCAT
>QMFG01002658.1:0-18557 GCA_003314545.1 Ramaria sp. MG151
TTCCGAATACTCGTACTAACATAACATTCATCCACAACATTTGTTGCTATTATTTGGATTCTGACAAGGGGCCATGCTCAAGCCAGCACAAGTATATGTACAAAGGAACTAGTATATAATTTTTTGGGAAAGGGGACAGGGTAGGTGTGAAAAATAGGTGCTCGAGGCCTTTATAGCTATCAAGTGCAAGATATGTGAGAAAGATGCAACAAAGAGGTAGGGGGAAAAACTAGTCACATAAATACTATGAGAATAATAAGAGAAATTTGTAGAGGGGGCATATGCAATGTGGGATAGTCATGTGACTCATGTCATAGACCCTGGACAATGCTTGCTTTGTCCACACCATAATATGTGCCTCACCAAAAGGACAAACACCAAAAATGTCTCTGGTTTTCAATTGAAACAGCATATGAAAGTCCACAATACAGAAACATGAGACATGCTGACTGCATTGGCCCCTCTTCCCCTAGATATAGCAGTCTCTATTGCCAACTGTTCCAAGTCGAGTGTTAAGCTTCCCCATGTCAGAATCTAATTATTAAAGAAAAGTGTTATGAATGAATGCATGATTAGCAATAATGTTAGGAAATATTTTCATATAAGAAGAATGGTATTTGAAAGTGCAAGGTAATCCTACAGTTAAAAGCAAAGGGCTTTCGGAATGTTTGCGAAGAAGCGCATGATTCCAAAGAGATAGATATTCCGAAAGAATTCTCTCTCATTGATCGGATGAACCGTGTAGTTCATGCCGATCACACCCAATATGATTACATTCTTTCAAAGTATAATCAAGTCTAAAGTGATAAGTTTTATAGGACTTACTTCGAAATAAAGTTGTTCTTTTTGATTGTTCACGACAAATTGTTAAGTCAAGCAGATCAATCAAGTAGACATGCAATAATTGAACTAAAGAACATACATGCGAATGTGCTACTTATATACTGGGGTGTTCGGAGGCAAGGGCGAATGGGGAGTAGTCCGTTAAGGATCGGAAAAATAGCTAAAGTACATGTATGCTAGTTAATGACCATAAAGAATAGAGAACAAGGGTGGGGTGAAAATTGTGAATGAGAAAAGGGTTTAACGAACTAGGAATAAACCCTGAAACTTGTTTCCAAACCGTATGTCGTTTCGGGTAGACAAACCCTTGTTTCACCTCTTTAAACGACGGCCCTGAGTGTCGGGGATGAATGCGTCCACATATTGAATCGTATGTGTTGTCACCATACACTTTTAGAAGCATAGAATTGACCCTGCTATTGAGTTCCTAGAAATAGATTGGGATAGTGATGGGGATAGTGTAGATGCTTCTTTTCTGAGGAAAGGCTAATAATAGAACCTGATTTCTTGGTTGGGTCCTTGTGATGTTGCTAGGACGATTCAAGATGTTATGGGTGACGAAGTGTTGGATGGTTCATGTGTAACAAGTCTGCCGATGATTTGGGTTCCGAAGAGTTGATTTGGAAACGTGATGTTCGGGTGGTTCAGGTGGTTCGGAAGGCGGAACAGATCATAAGTCATGATCGTGACACCCCATAGGTATCAAGGAACTTGACAGCTGTTGTAAGGTATTTCCTGTAATAAGTGAGACATAAACTTTCCAGCTCTGAAAATGAAGCAGGTACTTGGGCTTCCTTGTCAAAACCATGGCAAGCAGAAATCCAGTTATCAAGGAATGAATCCACCAGTATGTATGTCCTTGACTAGTACAAACAATGTCTTGAACAGGGGTAGCAGTTGTTGGACCGAATCAGAGAATTTCTCAACTTGTCGTGGATGATTGCAAGTTTAAATAAGACACTTGTGGAATGTTATCACTGCCCAAAACCTGCAGCTATAGCCCTTCCTTGAAATTTTTCTTCTCTGTGAGTGCAATGCCACCCACACCAAGACCCAGACAGAGGATTCGAGATCATTGATGGCCGTTTGCAAGACCGGTCGATTGTATGACAAAGCAATGAGAACACGGTAGGAAATAAATGGCAATGTTCCCTGGAAGATAAGTCAGATACTATACCCTGGAAACAGTCAAAGAATGCGCCCACAGAACGGTGATTTCCAGGCACACAAGCTTCCTTCCACTGGATCTCCAAGTCACCAGCAATAATAAATCCTAAACAGCTGTTGAGAGACTTTTGAAGAAAAGTGAATCTAAGAGTGTAATATGAACATCAGACATCCCAAACCCATAACCTCTCACTCTTTCAACCTCAAAATGGATGAATTTTTCTTTATCAATTCTGGTATCTGCTTTTCAGGTTCCTGTCAGGCCAACACATTCCCAATTGTCATGTCCCAGTGCAGATATCCTTCCAGAAACAGCTGCATATGGCTTGCATCCACTATGAGGAAATTGATCATTAAATTCTGGAGAAACCAACTCATCATTAAGTCAATTACGGCCTCAACAAGCATCTCTGGCTTATTGGCAATACCTGTGATGTTCCTGCCTTGCATGGCACATATCATGTGCACTAGAGAGCATGGCTCTGACTTAGGGTGTGACTCATGTGAATTTAAGTATACCTCTAAAAGTCTTTGCGAACTTCAGTCCTTCAATCTGGTGAATGCATTCAAGATGTCGGGGTAGCCAATGTAATTAATCACATCTGGGATCCCATGTCTGTCTTGGACCACAAGAAACATCTCGGTTTCCAGCATTGCACGATCCCAGTATGACCAAGATTCCTTCAAAACCACACGAGCCACGCCATCAGTCAAGAGCCTGGGCCAGAAACAGATGATGACAATCTACCTAGTCTATGGCAAAATACAATCCCTACAACCCTCAAACAGATGCATATACCCACCCATCGCGAGCTCTCAGCACCCCTGCTGCTTGAAAACACTTCCAACATCAGTGAACAAGAAGTAGAGAAGGAAATACAGCTAGACCCACCATTCGATGAAGCTTCTACATTTTCAGGGGCAAAAGAGTCACCCGATGACTCGGATTCAGGCACATATGCCCCGAAAGACTTCGAAAGGGGCACGTGGCTCGATCCCTCAAATGAAGAATATGGATGTGGCAAGAGATATCATGCACTAGCCAGGGAAATAGCTGCACTAGCTCATGGATCATCAGACTCAGAGGCCAGTGAGTCGGCCTTCATCACACTAGCAAGTGATTAGCCGAACTCCTACAAGGAAGCGATGAAAGGGAATGACTCAGACAAATGGAAAGAAGCTTGTGAACTCGAATTTAAGACTATAGAAGGCTACAATACATGGGATCTAGTGGAGAAACCACCCAACACAAACATAGTTGGCTGCAGGTGGACTTTCAGAGTCAAAAGAGACAACAAAGGGCAGATTGATAAGTTCAAAACCAGACACGAAAACAATGCTTTGGATTACAGACGGTCACCGTGATACCGGATAATTGATCAGCGAGCAGTTTGTTGTGACTATGGAATAGGTCTCAACTTTGAATGAAGAAGGTGAGTATTGATTAATTATGCCGTGTATATCCACGCTAGCCATGTCAGAGGAGCTTGCGCGGTTATAAGTCAGAATGAAATCATGGGGCAAGTCTGATCAAACATCTCAACTTGGAATCAGTTATCTAATGGCCGTGTTTGTAGTTGAGCCGGGGAACCGGAAGTAGAGAAAGGATAAAAACCGCGACTGGTTGAGTATTTGAACACAGTTCGTTTGATCCTATGATCAAGCTCGATTCAAGATGTGGTCACACGCATACTGGTAGCACAGCTAAGTGGAGTACATTAGGCAAATTTGCCTCTTATGTCTGGATGTCCCATGCATTTTCGAACGGAACCGCATGGGGAGTGGGTGTCAGCTCTGAGGATGATACTGCACGCCTCCACGCTGTCATCCGCGCCGTAAACGTGGTTATGGACAGATTGCGGACTCGATCCAATGAGCAGACGAAACGTCAGCACGCTTCACTCTGAATCATTTTCTGTTGAGACAGGGTGAGTTTGGTTCGGTTTTATCCATGTATTTCAAGGTTTGCGGATGAAAAAGGGTTGGATAGCCACAGATCGTACACGTGCACAGCTCGAAGCAGCTGTCTTGGCTTGTGAAAATCTGGGCGGTCTGTGACGGTAGAAGGACAATTTCCTCGTGGTAGGCAAGTGCTGGGAGGTGAGGCGATGCCCAATTGCTTATGGCAAGGCGGTGTAAATGATTGTGAAACTCAGGTGAGGCAGCGAGCTTAAATAATGACCTATCACATTGCGACGAGAGAAGTGGAGAAGAATCCGTTGGGGTGTGTATGTTCATAGTATGGCTGGCTGCCAATGGTCAACGAATCCGTACATGTGACAGGATTATGTTGAGCTGTAATTCTACATCACTATTACCACACATCCTTCTCCATCCTCTTTTCTTTTCCCTTCTTTTAATTCGATACATTGGCGCTTAAATAAGCGCCGTATTATGTAATCAAAAAGCGGTGGATTTGGGACTTGTCGTTATCTCTTATATTGACAAGTCCCAAAGGTTAGTAGTAGTACTATTATAACTAGTCGTTATCTCTTATATTGACAAGTCCCAAAGGACTCATTCAATCTGTGATTTAGTTAGAAACCTATCACAGATTCTCCTCTGCCAACAGGTTATGGGCCCCGCGCTCTAACTATTTCACACAACGACTTCTTTCTCAAACAAAATCATGACTGGTGACACCACTCTTAACAGTTCCGATGGACCTACCTTTCGCCTAACTCTCCTCAACAATACCAACTATCCTCAGTGGAAAGGAGAAATGAGAGCCGTACTTCAAAGGAAAAAGTTGTGGCAACTTGTCATTGGAAAAAGGATCAGACCTTCAGATGCTGAAAAGGGGGCAATATGGGATGATGAAGCTTCTATGGCGGCTGGAGATATCTTTCTCGGTGTTCAGCTTGACCAAAGAGTACATCTAAATGACATAGCCGAGGATCCTATCAAAATGTGGACAAAACTAGAAGCAGTACATCTCCAAAAACGTCCTGGAACACGCTTCAACGCATATGACAGCTTATTTGCGATCCGCATGTCACAAGACGAGTCACTACAATCGCTCATGAACAGAGTGGACCAAGCGATCATATCAATACAAAACCTTCGTCCCACAGTCTTCACCATTGCTCAAATGGATGAAGAACTAGCTTGTATGGCAATGATACGTGCACTACCACAAGACTATGCATCTTTTGTGTCAGCAACACTGCTACTCACAGACCTCAACAAAGAAAAGCTGCAAAGTGCGTTCATCACTGAGGAAGCACAACGCAGACACAGAGAACCTACTCCTACATCGGCACTCTCCGCAACACCACCAGTTAATCAAATCAAACTGTGCATATTCTGTAAATGCAGAGGCCATCTCCAGGATATATGTCGCCAATATGCTGCAGCACAAATTGAGGCCCAACGTCAGGCTACAATGCAAAAGACATCAAAACCACTTACCACTCCCACCGTTCATGCAAACGAAGCTTCAATTACCGAATTTGCTGGAAATGCGAGTGCCCTCTCATCCACATCTCTCCAGCTCAACGCTAACGTTGACTGGATTGCAGACACAGGGGCCACATCTCATATGACCCCTCACCGAAGATGGTTGCAGAACTACCGAACGCTTGTTGTTCCCATCCAACTCGCAAACCACGAGATAATATACTCCTCAGGCATAGGCTCAGTTCAGTTCACACCAAAAGTAAATGGAAAGCAAACACGTACTGTTGAATTCACCCATGTTCTTCATGTACCCGCATTACGCAACAATCTGCTTTCTGTATTACACCTTACCCGAAAGAAAAAGTTCTTGGTCACCATTGTGGAGGACCGGATGACTGTAAGGGCAACTCACGCTGGTACTGATTCCTGGGCAATGCTAGGAGCTAGAACCAGCGGGACACCACCCAGCCCTGGCCTTCTCCCTAGGCCTGACTCAGGGACTCGAACCCTAAAGCCTACCCACAATGCCAATCAGACTCTGGTAAGGGGATCCAGAAGTAATTGAGATTAAAAGGAAACTAAGTACAATATCGGTGCATACCTGGTAAGGGGATCCAGAAGAGAATGAGGTGAGGATCCCTTACCTAAGCAGCCAAACTATATAGCTAGTGACTGTGACATGAGTAAGTCATGTCACCGTCAGTGAAACAAGGATGAAGAAGGATTAACTAAAGAGTCCATAGAGAAAAGGAGATAGAAAATAAAAGATATATAGGGAAAAGAATAAGAATTGGTGGACAGGAGGCTGTCCCCTGACATCACCCCCTCTCTAGAATGTGGCATCCCGACACATGGACATAGACACACCCGGTCCACCCAATATGTGCAAGGGATATGAGCCGAACTGATGTATGGAACCCACTGAAGGGTGCCCGAGATGGCCACTGAACGGGGCAGGGAAGCAGACGACTTCTCGGGGCATCCCTGGGGTTGACGGCAGCAGTGAATGGGTCACCATTGAAAGCGCGGGTGCAGGCCGAGTTGAACGATGAATATGGCCCATGCGACTTCCCGATCTTTCCGAGAACAACGGCACGGTTGATGAGGCAGGTATACAGGCGTTGACACCAAGGCATCGTGGGCGGTTGCTCTCGTGACAGTGTGCACGGTGGGGATGGTGGGCGCGCATCGATTGAGTCACGATGCATGTCGAACGCCCACTCGTGTCACTTCCTGCAATACCCATACGGGAGTGAGGGTGCGTTCAGTAGCGACTGCGCTGGGCACCGAGAACGCGTGGAAGGGTGCGTTCGGTACGCGTCGGTGTCGGTGCACGTCCATGGCGGGCGGAAGTCGCGGGAAGGATGAGTGCAGTGGGAGCGAAACCCAGCGGCTTTTGCGTCGTCGGGGGTAGAGCTGCGTTAGGAGCGCAGCCTATAAGACCCCTCTGGGGCGTGCCCGGGATCGGCGGCGGCAGGAAACAACATGGGGCGTCGTCTCAAATGCCTGAACGAAAGGAGGCCGCGAGTGTGGATCAGGCTGCGCGACCAACGCGGCTTACATGACACCCTCGACCATTTGCAGAGTCGATGGCAGCACAAACGTGCGTGGGATCTCGGCGCGAAGGTCGTTCGCGATGAGCGGCTGCGGTGTCTCGCCAACTTCTGTGATGGCGTATGTGGTGGGCACGCGTCGGGCGAATCACAACATGTCGAGCGTTCCAGTGTTGATGCCGCTGGCTGCGCGACGTGTACGTCGGACGCGAACTCGCGTCACATCGGCGGAAGTCCTCCACTTCGGCAGTGGTACAGGAGCGGGAGCGGACCACCCGATCCTGCGATACTATATGTTGCGGCACGTACGGGAGTTGAGACGTGTGCGGTGACGACTGCGATGGGTGCCGGGAACCAGTGGGAAAGCGTGCGCTCGCAGGTCGTCATCGGCGGCGACAAGGGCCGCATGACGGCATCCAAGGCGGCATTGACTGGGAGGATGGAGTCGCCGCGGAGGGGCTGAGCGGCAACGCGTTATGCTGGGGGGGTGAACACGTGTGGGGAGCGCGTTCAGTACGTGTTGGCGGCAGTTGTACACGTCCAACGGCGGGCGGAAGGTGTGGGAAGTGCAAACACAGTGGGGACGAGACCCAACGACGGTTTACAGTCCCGGCATGGATCAGAGCACGCGGCCGCGGTAGGAGGCAACCCCGGGAGTGCCGATTCGATACTGTTGGACAAGAGACGGGGGCTGCGTATGCCGTCGAGGGGCGGTTCGTGAGCGACACGCACGGCGACTAAGTGCTGACCCTAGGGCGTTGCAGGTGGTCGTACAATGGTGTCGCGTTGAGCTTGGACCTGTATCACCTCCATGGGGGATCCTCTACATCAGGCGGCCGTACGGGATGAGGACGCGTGTACGTGCTGGGCACCGGGAACGAGTGGGAGGTGCGTGCGCACTGCTCCTTGTCGGCCGCAGCGTGTCAGGGCACGACGGCGTTAAGCGCGAGGGATCGCGTTCAGTACGTGTTGCGGCAGTTGCTCGAGGCGTCAGTTGGGGCGATCACAGGGTCACTTAGCCAAGAACGGGGATAACGAGCCTTCGCAGCTCTGCCTCGGTATCGGTGGCCATGGTACGCGGGTCCATACGGAATGGTGGTGGAACGCCGCTGGGTATCGGAGAGTGGGCAGGCAGAGATGCGGGAAGCAGACGCGTAGATGCGCAGCGTCGACAAGACCGTACTGGATCGGTGTTGCAGATGACACCTGTGCGATCAGGCGTAGGTGACGCTTTGGGCTCCAGGGACAGGCGTGGGGGCGCCGCCTCGAGGACCTGAAACGAGACCAAGGCCGCAAGTCGGCGGCAACAGTGGTGAACGGCCACAAGGTGCCGAGGTCAGCTTGAAGCCTGCGTCTGACCCTCATTGATCCCAAGTCCCTCAACAACCTCGCCCTCGGCCTATTGGTACGATTTGAGCAGTCGGGACGAGACAAGAGCCTGGTGAACATCTGTTGCATCGACAGACACTCGAGCGGTGACCCGTATCCCATCCTGGTCAATCCCGCTACCTGCCGACAATGGGTGCCGTTTGTGCGAGTCTTACCGGTCTAGGGTGTATGGAAGATACGCGAAGGGCGCTGTGACCGTTGTGTCTGATCGCGGGGTCAGCGGTACGCACGAGACGTGTCTCGTTGCGCGCGTCGCTTGTCTTGGGCGACGTGAGCTATAGCGGACCGCAGCTGTCGGGCTGTGTAGGTACAACGCAGGCCTGGTCATCGGTCGGGCCCCACTCGTTGCGAGCCCTCTGGGCGCATGTGTACCAAGACTCGTGGGTGCACGCAGGGCGATCTTGGCCTTAGCATCATCCCTAAGGGTCATCTTCTCGGCTCCCGGGGCAACGAAGAACGTTTTGGCTGAAAGCGAGTCGCGTCACCTGTAGCAGCGTAACGTACGACTCCTGCGTCCGGAAACTTTACGTCGGGCCCTTCGACTTTGACTGCGATCGTGTGGAGAAGAGACACGCTTTGGACGGTGGACTTGGTTGAGTGGTGGGAACCAATACAGGACTCCACACAAAACCCGAGTGTCCGACGTTGCGGTCCTTGTTGCGCGTGCTCTAAATGCATGTGTACCGGGCCTAGCCGTCTTCGTCCAGTCGACGCCGGTTGAAGGCTGGCGATGTCCCATGCGGTGCGACACCTGGAACGTCCCTTGTCTCGACCACTTCGGCATCCCGCCAGACGGGTGCATGCAGCAGAGGCGAGGCACGCGGTGGGCGTTAATTCGAGGGGCGCCACCACACGATGAGCAGCGTAGCGAAGGGGAGCGCTATCGCTGCGGGGTGTTGGGGCTGCCAGGTTGGGGCGCGGGGACAGCGGGACGTTCTCGCAACGCTGATGCGGATGTCGCCAGCGTAGGCTTCGCGCGGGTCGTGTAACGGACGACACAGTTGCCACAGTCTCGGCGAGCAGAGCGCACGATTGGCTCTGTATCGTTTGGACAAGGTGGCATGTCGGCGGGGACGTCAAAGATGGTGTCGCGGTGCCACACACACTCGTGCTGTACTGAGAAAATGACAAAGTCTTCCGGACGCACGGCCTTGGGGTTGTCTGTGTAAGCGGTAGAGAGCGCGCAGCCGCGGACATCGTTATGGCCAGTGGTGTGGAGGTTGCCTACTTTGCGGGAGTGCAGGGGCGCGGACAACGACGGCGGCACTGACCGCGAGAACAGGACGCGTCGCATCCAAGATGCATTCGCTGTTGCAGCCAAGAAACGCTCCACAGCGCGTTCGGAGGCTCTGCTTTCCTAAGGGACTCAGCGAGTGCCTGAGACAGCGTCTGGGGTCTCATGCGGTTGAGCCACGCATCCTCGACCACCTGAAGGGCAGACCCAGAGGCGTCTTTAAAGGTGGCAGGGCCGGTCGCGTGCGTAGGCCTCTTCGACAGCCTGAACAGCGTGTAGGTCATCAGTGGCCATGGTCCTCAGGACGCTACCAATGGAGACGAGCGATTGACTGGTGCTCGTCTCGCGTGTCGGCGATCCACGTGAGAGGGGATAGTGCCCAGAAGAAGGAAATGCGTGTCCGGCACGCCTTATGGAAAGGTGGAGGCTTACTACTAGCCTCCAAGGTCAGTTGCTGCCAACAGTGAGCGTGTGGCGTGGCATCGTCACAGACCACATCAGCAATGTTTGCCCGTCGGGTTGCCCGTCTAGCAGGCCAAGGGGCGATATCGGTATGGTAGGATCGCGCTGTGGGGTAAGGATTCGGGTGGGATGAAGCGCGAGGGTGGTCGGCAACGAGGAGGCGGAACTTCTGGGACCTGCTTGGGGGTCTCCAGGGTTTGCTTCACGTCTCCTAAGACGTGGAGAATCGTCGCTTGGCATCCGCACAGGTTGCAAGTGCGGATCGGCGATGGTGGTGAACATAGTTAGCAGCGAGCGTGTGATGCGGTGCCTCACAGGCCACGTCAGCGGTGTCGCTGGTTAGGGCTGTAGGTTTGCAGCCTGAGGAGGGAGGTTTTGGTGTGATAGAATCGCGCGGTAGTGGGGAATCGAGTGAGGCTGAAGCGCAAGGGGAGTCGGTTGGGAGAAAGCGAGCGTGAGGTGGGTAATACGGGTCGTAGAATAGCGTAGTAGGGGAGGTTTCGGCGTGTAGATACGCTAGGTGTTTGGAATAGAGGAGTATGGGAGACAAGTGTTGGGGGTATTGGGGGTTTATAGTGTCACCTTGGCCTTCAGAGGGCAGTGCGCTCTACCGACCATGCGGTGGTTTACAGTGTCGCCCGAAGCGGTCCACTCTCTCGTATTACCAACCGTCCAGCTATCACCTTTCCCACCTAGGTACACATGTGACAATGCTGCAACATAGTCGGATTCCTACGAGGGATTAGGAGGGAGGGTATTCGTTGCCATAGTCTCTGCGCGAGGACATCACTCGCGTTCGAAGTGCGCGGCCGGCTCCTCGGTCCTTATTGGGTGACCTCATTCTAGTGTAAGGGCAACTCACGCTGGTACTGATTCCTGGGCAATGCTAGGAGCTAGAACCAGCGGGACACTACCCAGCCCTGGCCTTCTCCCTAGGCCTGACTCAGGGACTCGAACCCTAAAGCCTACCCACAATGCCAATCAGACTCTGGTAAGGGGATCCAGAAGTAATTGAGATTAAAAGGAAACTAAGTACAATATCGGTGCATACCTGGTAAGGGGATCCAGAAGAGAATGAGGTGAGGATCCCTTACCTAAGCAGCCAAACTATATAGCTAGTGACTGTGACATGAGTAAGTCATGTCACCGTCAGTGAAACAAGGATGAAGAAGGATTAACTAAAGAGTCCATAGAGAAAAGGAGATAGAAAATAAAAGATATATAGGGAAAAGAATAAGAATTGGTGGACAGGAGGCTGTCCCCTGACAATGACTTTCACTCAGAACAACACACTATACTTCACTGCAACTGTAAATGATCGCAATTCTGCCATTCTCGATGGCACTACTATCCCGATCATCGAGTCAGCACAGCTATCTAGCACGTGCAATATGGATATTACCTTGTGGCATCGCCGTTTTGCTCACCTAAATCTAGACAGCATCAAAATGTTAATCAATAACAACCTGGTAGATGGACTAACCTTGAAATCCAAGAAATCTCCAGATGCTATCTGTGAACCGTGTCTTGCTGGAAAACAACATTGCAATCCTTTTCCAGCATCACAGACACGAGCCTCTGAACCACTAGACCTTGTCCATACTGACCTTCATGGTCCAATGCCAGTACGAACACACTCGGGGTACCAATATTGGGTACTGTTCATCAACGACAAGATGCGATTCCGTTCAGTCCATCCACTGCGAAACAAAGATGATGTGTTAGATGCCTTTAAACATTTCAAGGCATGGGCAGAAACTCAACTAGGCAAGAAAATCAAGTGCCTACGCGATGACAAAGGCGGTGAATACATGTCAAAAGAATTTGAGCAGTTTACAACCACTCACGGTATTGAACGACAACATACCGTTCGTGCCACCCCCCAACAAAATGGTGTCGCAGAAAGAGGAAACCGTACTGCAAAAGAAGCAATTACCACAATGCTAGCTGAGGCCAAACTGCCCCCCTCATTCTGGGGTGAGGCCCTAGCAGCGTATGTCCATGTCTGGAATCGCTCACCAACACGTTCCCTTAAAGACATAACACCATTTGAAGCCTGGTTTGGCACGAAACCGTCTGTCAAACACCTTCGCGTCTGGGGATGTACAGCCTATGTCCACACTCAGAAAGATCAGAGAAGCGGACTTGAGTCACATACCAGAAAATGTGTGTTCCTAGGATACCCTCCAGGCATAAAAGGCTGGAAATTCTGGGATCCTAACACAAAAAGGACCTTAATTAGCAATGACGCTGAGTTTGATGAACGCAACATACCGGAATCTAACATATCACCTGTCCCAACAGAGGAATACATAAACATTCCCATAGATGACACTCAAACTCAAACTACGCACCCGGTACAGCAACCCATATTTCCGTCTATCCCAGACCCACCGATGCCTCGCCGCAGCACACGCGTGCGCCAACCACCAACTCAGTTCTGGCAGGTGGATCATAGCAAGATCCACAGACAGAACACTGAAGAAAGTGAAGACAAACCTGAAGAAGCCAACACTCTTATGTCTCCTACAGTAGCCATAGAGCGTGTCCTGAGAGTCAGCAGCGTTGAACCACGCACGCTCGCAGAGGCACTGAAATGGCCCGATGGAAAGCTTTATCTAGATGCTGCTATAGAAGAAATGCAAGCATTAGTGGACAACGGAACTTGGGAGCTAATGAAATCACCTGCTGGTCGCAAAGCCATCGGCTCGCGCTGGGTCTTCAGGGTAAAACGAAACCCAGATGGCTCCATTGAACGCTACAAAGCGCGCCTTGTCGCAAAAGGCTACAGTCAGCACCCGGGACTCGACTACGCCGAAACCTTCGCACCAACGACGAAACTAGCGGCCCTGCGTGCGGTTCTTGCAATTGCCACTATAGAAGATCTAGAGCTTGAGTCTCTAGATATATCCAGTGCGTTCTTGAACGGAGACCTAGATTCAGAGGTTTACCTTCAACAGCCCGAAGGCTTTCACCAAGGCGAACCGGACTGCGTGTGGAAACTGTTAAAGTCGCTATACGGACTCAAACAGTCTCCGCGCGCGTGGAAGAAAAAGCTCGACACGGTCCTCGTGGAGTTAGGATTCACCAATATCAAAACCGACACTAGTATCTACCTCTGGAAACGAGACGACATTAAGATCATTGTCCCTGTATTCGTTGACGACCTCACTCTCACATCCAAGTCAAAATCCGCAATCACTAAGATTAAAACCGAGCTAGCAAACCGTTTTAAGCTGCGAGACCTTGGTCCCACATCGAGTCTACTAGGCATAGAGGTAATCCGTGATCGCTCCAAACACCGTCTCTGTCTCTCACAAAGACAATACATTCTGGATACGCTAAATTGTTACAACTTAGGTGACAGCGCTCCCGTCACCACACCCATGGACCCTGGACTCAAATTGTCCTCTGCGTCATCCCCTACCACACAAGATGAGCATACAATGATGCAAAACATTCCCTATGCCTCAGCTGTTGGCTCTATAATGTACCTCTCTGTTGCCACTCGTCCGGACATTGCACACGCAGTAGGAGTCCTATGCCGGTTTAACCGAAATCCAGGAATGATTCACTGGAAGGCAGTTAAGCACCTCCTCAGATATCTCAAGGGCACACTAGACTATCAACTTGTCTTTGCCCCCTCCCCATCTGGTGAACTCTTCCAATCTTACACCGATGCTGATCACGCCGGAAATCCAGATAATGGCAAATCCACAAGCGGCTACCTACTCAAGATGGGCACCGGCGCCATCAGCTGGTCTAGCAAGCTCCAAACCATCGTAGCTCTCTCCACAACTGAAGCTGAGTTTGTTGCAGCAGTCCATGCTGGAAAGGAAATAATCTGGTTCCGTCAGTTTCTTTCTGAACTTGGCTACACCATTGACTTCCCATCCACCTTACGCATGGATAATCAATCTGCGATCTCGGTCTCCAAAAACCCTGAACACCACGGTCGCATGAAACATCTCGACCTACGTTTCTTCTGGCTTAGAGACGAAGTCATCAACGGAACCATCAGTCCTCTCTTCATTCCCACCAACGAGATGGCAGCGGATCTCCTCACCAAACCCCTAGAGCGCAGCAAAGTTGATATGTGCAGAAGATTAATGGGTCTTGAGAAGTCATTGTGAAAATCACAGTGATATCTCATTAGGTGGGAGTGTTGAGCTGTAATTCTACATCACTATTTACCACACATCCTTCTCCATCCTCTTTCTTTTCCCTTCTTTTAATTCGATACATTGGCGCTTAAATAAGCGCCGTATTATGTAATCAAAAAGCGGTGGATTTGGGACTTGTCCTTATCTCTTATATTGACAAGTCCCAAAGGACTCATTCAATCTGTGATTTAGTTAGAAACCTATCACAGATTCTCCTCTGCCAACAGATTAGACATCGCCAAGCTATCTTTACATTTTTGCTCTTTGACTCCTTCTTCACCCCTCCCATGGTATGATTGGTAAGGAATTTCCAGCTAAGCCTTCAAACAGTACAGACGACTCTGTCGTAAGGCCACGCTAGCACTGGCCAGAGGCGGTGATAGCTATATTAGACGAGAAAAAGGAGTTGCAAGATGGGACGGTGACCTATGGGCAGGACACGAAGCTGGACTAATATGTAGTATGTTAGTCGTACGACGGAAAGTGAGGGGACCTAACGTTGACTAGATAAGTTCCAATCAATGATGATGACGAGTATGAAGTATGCATAAAGTCTTGAACGACCGATGAAGCAAGGCAAAGAAAGATGGGTGAGAACATAGACCTCTATTCAGCGCTGGTCATGATTTTGAGAATGCCGATGTAGATGGCCTCCCATTCCTCCAGTGTTGGAGAGCGCGTGTGTCCAAATATGGAGGACTTGAGCTCCACGCCACAGGTTACAGGAGGTGCATGAATGTAAGAAAGTACTATATGATGCATGACTATTGTTCACGGGTGTCGCGTTTGGCACTACCAATAAGAGCCGAGAACAATAAGAAATTCATTTCCACATTTCCATTCCACAGTGTCATCTGGCACCGAAACCTTATTGACATGCTTCCCTTTTCACAGCCTGATACGCAAGGCTACAATGAGTTTGACCTCCCCAAAGATAAAAGCTAAGTTAGAAGGCTCCGTATAGGCAGCCAGCAACTCCCTGTGCTCTAAGCTACGCCAGAACATCTGAGGCTGCCTCATTACACAGAAAACAAGTCTGAGTGTGAGACCACAGTCCTGCTTCAGGTTTTGTGCCACTAACAAGTGGGGTCTAGCACAGGGCGTGATTTCCCAACCAAAACATGTGATTCATTTTCTTTTGTTCGTTCGACATACATTCTGAGGCTGAAAATTTTGCTAGGAACATGGATAACACTAATATTCCATTCTTGCCCCTGCCGGGGCTACATGACCTGGGGCTGATGGGGGATATCCACCCTCCATCCCCAGATGAGAGCCTCGACCTACCACCGGTGAGGCTAGATTCTTCTTTGCGGGGGCAGCGCCAACGGCCCCCACATAAACCACACTATGAACGCCTGATATCATGGGTGGAGGGCTCACCATCGGATGCCGCCACCAGTGAAGGCGTGACTGCGGTGGAGTGTGTGAGGGCAACACATGAAGCCGCGGTCAGGATCAACCAAAAGAAGGGAAAGATGGCTGGGGCATGTAAGGCAGGGGCCAAAAACAAGGACAATGGAAAGGGGAAAAGAAAGGCAAGGGAGATATCCAAGACTGCAGTTAGTGGTGAGGGTAAGACAAGGAAGGGGAAGGCGAGGAAGACAAAGATCACAACACCGCTCTTATGGATCAGCGTAACCACTTTTTATAACGGTAGGAAAATAAAATGGATCCAAGCTTCAGTGTAGATGTACTATATGATACAATTTCTTGTATTGGAGAATCGCTGCGTCGATCGAGTCATGCACGCAAATCTAGCAACTATTCCTATGCCTGTCTAGGCACAAACCCTGCCAGCGGAGCAACATATGATTTCAACTCAACGTTCCTAGACCAAATTGAGACTGATCATTGCCGATCTCATCCTTGTTGTTCATTTTAGACCTGAGCAGAACCTCGGGTGCTCTCCCTAGCGTTTTGTGACTGGCCGAAGGCAACTCTTCGGAGTTTAGATCTTCGAGGGACATTCGACTTAGCGGTGAAGTGCTCGCAACAAGCAACATTGGGTTTATGGCTCGCGGCATTGGTGTTGGTGGATCCATGCCCTTGGAAGCGACTACGTTCTTGACAATCTACATGGCCACACCTCAGGTTATTTATCGTGTCTCATCTCTTGGAGTTGGTGATCTGAGGGCCGACGACAAGACAAGAACTCCTCTAATCTATGGGTTTAGGGGATCCTGCTGCTGGCCGTATGGGTTCGCCGTTTCAGCTCCTCGAAGCGTTCAAGAAAATGCATATGGAGGTCACTTTCAGCCTCAGACGACCGACGAAGTAAGCATCCCAAGCGTGGACCTCCATCGAATCCCGGTAACGATGCTGCGTGCTGTTTCTAGAGACATTTCGCTGTTAACAAAGAGGACGCTCATTTTTTTTCTCAGTTGAAACACCATGGTTGGTTCTGAAGCTTCCTTCTCTTCCGGTATACAGCAAACATATGACAAAAATGGATGGGGAAAGTATAAATGACAGGAAGGCAGGCGGCAAAGCAAGAGTCTGGAACAAACAAAAAAGAGGGAATGAAGGGGAGAAAAACCAAATGTAAGGAATAGCGTAGCCAAGGTTTGACGAAATGGACGGCTTAGGCACGCACAGTCAGCTACCATTACCCCCTTCGACACCTTCGTTTCTTTGTCGGATGTGTTGCGATAGCTATCAAAACCGACCATATTGGCGCTATGGCAAACACGAAAACAATGCTTTGGATTACAGACGGTCACCGTGATACCGTATAATTGATCAGCGAGCAGTTTGTTGCGACTATGGAATAGGTCTCAACTTTGAATGAAGAAGGTGAGTATTGATTGATTATGCCGTGTATATCCACGCTAGCCATGTCAGAGGAGCTTGCGCAGTTATAAGTCAGAATGCAATCACGGGGCAAGTCTGATCAAACATCTCAACATGGAATCAGTTATCTAATGGCCGTGTTTGTAGTTGAGCCGGTGAACCGGTATTAAAGAAAGGATAAAAACGCGACTGGTGGAGTATTCGAACACAGTTCATTTGATCCTATGATCAAGCTCGATTCCTCAAGATGTGGTCACACGCGTAGTAGCACAGCTAAGTGGAGTACATTAGGCAAATTTGCCTCTTATGTCCGGATGTCCCATGCATTTTCGAACGGAACCGCATGGGGAGTGGGTGTCAGCTCTGAGGATGATACTGCGCGCCTCCGCGCTGTCATCCGCGCTGTAAACGTGGTTATGGACAGATTGCGGACTCGATCCAATGAGCAGACGAAACGTCAGCACGCTTCACTCTGAATCATATTCTGTTGAGACAGGGTGAGTTTGGTTCGGTTTTATCCATGTATTTCAAGGTTTGCGGATGAAAAAGGGTTGGATAGCCACGGATCGTACACGTGCACAGCTCGAAGCAGCCGTCTTGGCTCGTGAAAATCTGGGCGGTCTGTGACGGTAGAAGGACAATTTCCTCAAACAATCAGGCCGGGTATGGTACAAGACCCTCAAGGAGCAGATGGAGAAGGTCGGTGTAAGGGCAACCTCAACCTGACCTGGGATATGCCTGCTGGCAGGCATACTGCAGGGGATACTACCCTATCAGCATCCTGCCTGGGCCTGCAAGGGGACTCGAACTCCAAACTACCCATAGGGACTCACTCTAGGCTGGTAAGGGAAATCCAAAGTTATATAAAGATCAAATAGTAACTACAGTAGTGAGACAAATACCTGGTAAGGGAAATCTATACTATAAAGCGACTGGCTCCAAGCTTATGTAATGGCTGAGTAATTAAGCTGGGTTTCAATCCGCAACCCAAACAGAGCGCCCAGCAAGGTTTTGAGTCGCCCCGCGCCATTTCCATATGCCATGTCAGAGTTTCAAATCTCCTTCATTTCGCGTTCCTCACAGTTTTGCGGCCCCGCTGCCCCGCGCCATTTATTGCCGCTTGCCTCTCATTCACTTAATTTTGTTCCCATCTTCCTGAGAATAAGTGAGTCTCTGCATGTCTTTTTTTTGCTTTTATTCACCTATTTTGTCCTTTCTTTGGTTCTGGGTCTCTGAATGTCTTTTTTGTGCTTTTATTCACCTGTTTTTGCTCTCCCATGCCAGTGCCTTTCTTTCTTTGAGTTCCAGGAGCATAGCTGAGTCTCTTTTTGCTTTTTTTCACCTATTTTTGTTGTCCCATGTCAGTGCTTTCCTTTCTTTGAGTTCCAGAAGGTGAGTCTCTATCCCCTTTTTTTTCACTTTTTTTCACCTATTTTGTTGTCCCATGTTATTACTTTCCTTTCTTTGAGTTCCAGGAGCATAGCTGAGTCTCTATCCCCTTTCTTTGCTTTTTTTTCACCTATTTTTGTTGTCCCATGTCAGTGCTTTCCTTTC
>QMFG01002659.1:1775-16827 GCA_003314545.1 Ramaria sp. MG151
CCCAGAATCCAAATTAAACCGAATAATTTCAAGAAACCTGCCACTTAACCACCCCTAGCTAATCAAGGAAGGCACATCTATGCTTAGAGGTCACTCTCGTGCCCTTGTTCTGTGAATGATTTCCAATCTTTCAGCCAAGCCTGGACAAACCCAACCTCTTCCCGATGAATGGTCTGGATGTCAGCGGGTTCTTCTGCGTGGACTCGTAGTCCGTTTTCATCCCAGTGATGTACGCCACCTACTCTCAGGATGAACACAATTATGGACAATCAAAGGGAAAGTTACCAGGAATGAGCTTAAAAGGCCTGAGGATGGAATCATTGCGTTGGGTAGCGTAGTCGCTGTGGGGGGTGGCCGGACGCCAAGGGTCAACTAAAGGTGGAAACGGTAAGCAAGCCATATCGGCGAAGCCAACAATTCCAATAAAAATGAGGAAATACATATACCCACTTTCCCCATCCACAAATGCCAACCGGTCGGCAGCAATATCAAAATCCCCAAGAGCATTCACAACCGTAACATTCGGCCATGCGGGTACAATGAAGTGCTCTCCAGGGGGAAACGCCTACGGTTTGACAACGTCACTAAGCGCGAGCCGGAGTCAAAAGCAAGGCATACTAGTCGGCATGGTCGAGAAGCATATTCCAAGTCCAGAAGACGCGATACAATTGTAGGATGCTTAGGATCGGGGGGAGCGGTCTGTTGTCGAGAAAGTAAATTGAAAAGAATCCAAGAATGTTGGCTTAAACCGCACATTAAAGTACCCCCACTCTGTCAAATAAGCAGACGTCACATGTAGCGGATATAATAATTCAACTTCAACTCACCGGTACACACCTGGAATAACCAAGCTCGCCAAGTGGCAGACAGTGAAGTATCCTGGAAGGCTGTTGGATCACTGCTACCAAAGCACTGTGGTGTGTGAGTGAATGAAAGCTGCCTTCAAATATTCATTTAGAACTCACTTGTTCGACTGTGCTATCGCGTGGGCATTTAGAGACAACGTTCTGGTATGATTATGGTAGATAGTCTAAAGGCATTAGGGTCTTTGCCCACCTTCCTAATATACCTTGCATAAGTGAACAAGGCAAAATGTACATCCAGTGGGCCAATGGCTTCGTTCAGAATTGAGATATCGTTGACATCGCCTTGGCTAAACGTTTGCAGATCCGCGACCCTCAGATGTTTGACATCGGCCTCACCCCAACCATCGGGTTTATGATCTACGATAGCGTCACAAAATTCGTCGAATTCGGTCGAGCCTATAGCTGGGTCCCAGTTTTTCTCTTGCCAGGAACCAAGGGGACTCTGAAGAGGATACTGAGACATACGCAATAAACTGAATAACTGATCGAACCTCTAATACTGACACAAAGTCTTGGTCTTGTCGTAGGCCTCTGAGACCAAACAAGCCCTTGACCCAGCTGCGAGTCACGTCTTTACTGAGAAAATAGTCGACGAGACTGATGGAAAATTCCAGCGCTTTCCGACATTCGGGAACAGTATAGTTTCTAATAAGGTCAGTGTACTCCCAATTATATAGGGTTGCGTGGGTTACAGCACTTGAGGCAATAGAACCAAAAACGAGGGAGGGATACATGACGCGCATATGAGCCGCCCGTGCGCCAGCATAGGAGCCCTTGAGGTGTTACAATGAGACGAATGGCACTTCATTGGGAGACGCTCACCCCATAATATATCCATGGCCTGCTTGGAGACGCAATGGTCTCGTTTAGGTCATCGATCTTAAGATTGGCCATAAAATTAGCAGAATCGGCGGCGGCCTGAGCATTGTTAAGCCAACTAGTACATAAGTTTTAGAATTATATCCAGAGTGATAAACGGGCAACATGCCGCATAGAGTCCGTGCTAAAGTTCGCCACGGGGATGGACGTTCCTAAAAGTGGCTGTAGGAAGCTATGTATATACAAGTTGACACGAGACGAACCATAATATCTATGCTCCAAAACGATACTTAAGCCACCTGTGGCCTCAGCCAGGATATCCAACACTCCCGTATCAAGGAAAGGCAGTCGGTCTTCACCAGAAGTTTCTCCACCGTCCAGTACGAATACGGGGCCACCTGTTTTGTAATGACGCGTTGATACCCAATATCTCTGCAAAAAGGTATGGTTTAAAGAGCTGAAGTGATCGAGAGGCTGAGAAAAATATTGTGCCGGGAATCTGGAGGGTTTGATGAGCGGTCGCTGTTTGGAAGAGCTAGTGGGGCCAGATCTAGTTGACATCGACAATGTAAGGCTCCATGCATGGAAGCGGTATAGACTTACGTATGATGTTCCACGCCTTGAGATTGCTCAAGCATGTACATCTTGATGGCCCCCGGGCCTCGCTGGGCGGCGTCCCGGATGCTTCTACCAGAGACCACAACAATTGCGCTCAAAAGTGAGGTACAAAATAGCAGGACACGCATGTTGGAGGTTACCCAACAAGTAAGGCAACTGGTTGCACTACAGCAACACACGCTTGATGACAAATACTGACAAATACATTGTACAAGTTGTTACGAGTTTGTGACAACGCGTCCAGTCGCGTCACGAACCGCATACCATGGATATTCCCCCGCCACCAACGACAGCAGGTTCTCCACAATCCCTCAGAGTGTTCAAGAAAGTCAGTCCTCTCGTATCTTTCGCTTATCTTAAATTGTGATTGCAGCCTGAGTAACCAGAACTGCCCATAAAGGTCCTCACAGATTGTCATAGGTGGGTGTGGGACGAAAACTGATCTACCGTGTTACTGATGTGTCTTTCTGTAGAGTTCTGATAGAAAGTATTCTTTCAACGCTGAAGTTTCGTTGGCAGCTGGCTTGGACTCACTTTATGCCACCACCAGTTTTTGGACACTCTGAGTATAAGGGCAAGCAGAAGGAAATTATAGAAGCCGCCATACGAGGTATAGAGTTTTAGTTTAACTATGCGGCCTGCAGTCTAACCTCAACCCTCACATTCCCCCTTTCAAACAGGCGCTGATGTCCTGGTCATTGCGCCAACAGGATTGGGAAAGGTTCATAAATTCTTGAAGATAATGATATTTGAAATTCCATTTTTCTCTATACAGAGCATCTGCTTTCAAATTCCTGCCATTGTTGATGAGGTAAACTGTGGATCTAAGATACACACTTCTATACTCAACGACTTTTTTACACAGCATGGTATTACGATAGTAATATCTCCACTTTTAGGTGGGTAATCATTTCTTTTTTACCAAGTGTGGCTAATAATTACTTCCCGGCTCCTATGATCATCCAGCTTTGATGAAGAACCGTAGGCCTGCACTGTCTAGACGCTCTATGCATAGGGATGACTGACCGTTGAGTTCCCATTTCAGAAGTAGCGAAGCTTCGCGAACTAGATATCGCTGTTGTTGCACTCACGTCCGAGACTTCCTCTGAAGAAAAGAAACGAGTAAGTAGGCTTTATTGGTCACTTATGCATCCACCAATTGTGTATTAGATCTTGCTTGATTTGCGTTCTGGTCACCCTACGTACCGCCTTCTTTATGGTAAGCATACCACGCAGCCGTGTCACTTGACTATTTGAAACACCAGCAATAGTAACACCTGAAAAGATGTGCAATCAGGAATTTACAGAGCTATTAGAGATATTATATTACCATAAAGGGTTGAATCGCCTGGTGGTGGATGAGGTGTGCCAATTTCATCGATTTTCTTTTGTTCTCTCTGGTTGATTTGGTTGAAGGCACACTGTATCTCGGTGAGCTGATTATTACGTGATAGGAGGTTTCCTCATCCCATGCCTTCATTTGATATAGGAATGGGGGCATGACTTTCGTACGGAATACCGTCGTTTAGGCTATTTTCGCGATCTCTTCCCAGACATCCCCATCATGGCTCTGACGGCTAGCGCCACAGCCAAGTATGTACCTGTCATATGTTCCGGTCTTATCCCATTACAGCCCACGCCCTTCATTTTTCAGCGTTCAGAACGACATCGCTTCTTCTTTAAAAATGTCTTCCAGTAATATGTACAGAGTTGTCCACCCTTTCAACCGCCCCAATCTTTATTACGAGGCAGGTTTTTTATTCATTTTCAAACACATCACCCCTTACCTCCATCATGGCCACTCTTTCGATACCATGCAGGTCCGGTACCTTCAAAATCCCGCACAGGCTCTGCAGATGGCAGACATTCATGGGTACATTAACATGCTTTACGCCCGCCGTGGCAGGCCGTCTTCTGGGATTGTCTATTGCCGCAGGAGAGCGACATGCGATGCACTTGCGACCTACCTCCGTGAAAAGGGCTTGAATGCCTGCCCATATCATCGAGGACTCATGTGCGTCGTGTGAGGTCTTGTGCCAAGCTTTTAATAACATTTCCCACCCCTTTGGTTTTTCCTTTAAGGCCAACATTGCTGGACAAGACCATGGAGGATTGGCAAATCGGTGGTTCTGGAGTGGGTGGTATAGACTTGGTGCATGCCTGAATTCAACGCAATATATATAATTCACACTGACCGCCAACTGGAAAAGGTGGTGGCAACAATTGCATTTGGATGTGGGATTGATAAAAGTGACGTGCGGTGTGTTGGCGTCCACTTCATTTTTCAGCTGCTAGGCTTCATAAAAAGGAGCAGCTATGTCATCCACTATGATTTGCCGAAAAGTCTTGAAGGTGCGTACGCGCATCAACCCTTGACGTCCTATAATGGGTCTCAATCGCTGTGATCCCTCTTCCTTATTTGGTACTCAGGGTATTACCAGGAGACTGGTGGGTGGTGTTCTTGGTACCTGCATCCATTCGCGTCTCAAAGTGATTAGGCCGAGCAGGCCGCGATGGAGCTGTGAGTCTCCCTTCTAGATCAACAGACAACTGATAGACTGTCAGCAGCCATCTAAATGTATACTGTATTATTGTGGGAGATATACTTCTTCGCTATGCTCTCTGTTAGTGGTGACGCAATTTATAGCTCGTGAAGATGCGATCAAAGTGAAAAAGTTGGTCTCGGCCGCTCACAAAATGCGACAGATGAAAGCGTTGGTAGTTTCAGCGCCCGCCCCAACCCAAAGGACAGTGGATAGCTTGAGCGCTGTAGGCTCACTATATCTCCTTTATCATCTTTATTGTGATTGCTAAATCAAGATGTTCTAGTTAATTGATTTTGCAGAGTCAACGTCAGTGTGTCGGCATGTGGTAAGATCGATAATCGCTTGCCTGTATTCGCTGATTTAACCAAGAACGGCGCTAGTCGATCTGCAGATACTTTGGTGAGACAATTGATGAAGAGGACCCAAACACAACTGGGAAATACTGTCAAAAGATGTGTGATGTTCGTCAAGTTACTATGTTCTAACTTTGTACATCTCTTAATACACAATCAAGGTGTGCAAATATCCGGATAAAGCCAGGAGCCAACACTCTAGACTCTCGAGCGTGGAATTCTTAAGCTCGCATACCCCCCAGCTGGACAGCGTGACCGAGCTAGATAATGACGACGATTACCCTGCGGCGGTGATCCCTTGTCGTACCAGTGACGAATCGCGGCCAAATACGGGAGAAAGTACATCAAAGCGAAACGATCGGGTTGCGTTGCGGCCTACTAGGCCATTCGTGTCAGGAAATGTGGGATCGATGACCAAATCTCTTGGATTGAAAAGAACTTCGATCGATGCCGCCAGACTCCGAACTGAAAAGAGGTTGAAGCTGGACAACCCAACTATTTCAGGCCCACTGTCATCAGCACGATTAACTCGTTCCTTGAGGAAGCCGTTCAAAACCCCATTCAAGGAGGTTCAAGTTTCCACAAAGGTCCAACCGTTCCCACGGCAGAAACATAATATCGGAGCTCATGAATCTCCCGACCACGCTGTCACCAATGATGCGGCTTCCGTCCTAGATGATGAAGATAGAAGGATAGGGATTTCCAGCGTAGCCTCCATCAGTTGTAAGCGAATATACTATGCAACAGGTTCTCTGTCTAAAAAATTATCATAGCCTCCCCAGTAGAGGTTCCAGACGAAGAAATAATGCTTGATGCATCTTACTCACAAAAAGTTCCTGTGAGTAATATGATTATATTGTTCAAGTACACTGAAGGACTGTTTGGTCGCTAGATTGAACTTAGAGAGGCGATGCTGAAATTCATCCGGAAAGCACTGCAAAAGGTATTCATGAAGAGTGAGAGGGGGGGGATGTTATGGTCGTCGTTAAATGTTAACAACACTGATTCGGAAGTTTGGTTAGTGGAAGGTTCCTTTCATGTGAAGAATTGTTTTTGATCCAGATATGCAGTCATAGAGTGTTGGCGCTGACCGCCAGGGAGCTCGAGTTTACTGCTCATTCCTACTGCTCTAGTGAAGAGGGTTATCGAACGCAGTCGCGTGCTCAAGTATCAGCTGTCAAATTGCTGGAAATGGATGATGTGTGGAAAGCCAAGGCTGTTGAGGATGATGAGCGAGAGGATGCTGCAATGGCCCTCTCCATCATTCGTCGGATAGCTTCTCAAATTGGAGAATAGAAATTTAAGGATTAGCATCATGAGGATCAAATGTAGCACGCAGTCCATTGGTAGCGGCGCGTAGTTAATCAATCACCAAACTGGACAACCATCACTCTCATATGACCATGTGGTTGACTGGGCTTGCTAATCTTTCAAGAGGACTACTCAGATGAAAATGTTACAGTAACAACTGACATGAACCCGATATACGAATTAAACAGTGTAAACAGGAAACATACATGTGTTGGGTAATACATATGTTTCTCAGAGTCAACATACAGCTCATGTTCTCATGTTTTGTAATATTTTCTAGATTATGATCATAGTCACAATTACTCCCAGAACAGTCTAAATTTCTGCCACTAATTTGAGCCAGAGAACACATAACCACACTGCTGAGCCTCCAGACCCTTGCCAGTCTGTGCCTCATCTATTACTCCATTGGCTTCCCAAATCCTTTCATGAACCCGGGCTGTGCAGCGCAATAGCGGACATTGAATGTATACTTTTCGTCTCCTAAACTCCAGGTCTTCTGTTTTAGAGGCAAGGGGAAAGACGTTAAACCATGACAAAGACAATTGATTACTTGACCAAAGTTCAATCGAGAATCCCAAAATGAAAGCCATAGGGTGGGCTCTCCCTCCCTAGACGACCTGACATTTCAAATGTATCTATTACTGTATACTGCTAGAGTAGGTTCGGCATTACCCGCCATCTCCGACAAGGAGATATTCCGCATCCGCAACTTTAAAGCGCGATTTGACGCGTCGAATACGCAGGATTGCTTAGTTTCGTTTGACTGTTTGCTCTATGGCCAGTTTAAACAAGCTTGCGATTAGAGGGATCAGGTCTTTCGACGATAAGAACATCTCTGTCATTGAATTTTACAGCCCTGTCACCGTAATCGTAGGCCATAACGGCAGCGGAAAGACTGTGAGCCCCACGCCTATCATTGACGCTCTCTCTGATGACGTTCGCAGACAATCATTGAATGTCTCAAATACGCTACGACCGGCGACCAACCTCCTAATACAAGAGGTGGTGCATTTGTTCACGACCCCAACATGGCCAATGAGAAGGAAGTCAAGGCCCAGGTTAAACTTCGCTTTCACGCTGCAAACGGCAATCGGATGCTCGCTGTGCGCAATCTCTCCGTCACAAAGAAGAAGAATGGTCTGACTATGAAGACTCTCGAGGGTATCTTGAGCACTGCGGACGCGGAGAAGACTGGCAAGGTACGTCAGTGGCACCCTGAATATGTGTTGTTTTCTCGAGCGTAGATGACAGAGAGGGACAATATCCACAAAATGTGCCGAAATGGACATTGAAATGCCACATCTCCTCGGCGTATCCAAATCTGTTCTTGAAAATGTCATATTCTGTCATCAGGAGGATTCTTATTGGCCCCTTGCCGAAGCCTCTGTTCTTAAGAAGAAATTCGATGATATTTTTGAAGCTACGCGGTGTGTTTCTATCGCTCTGGTCTCTGTGTTGGTTATAAATTGCTACTCACCCTACCTAGATATACGAAAGCTCTTGACTCCATTAAGTCACTTCGTAAGGAACGGGTCGCAGATCAAAAAGCCGAGAAGGAACGCCTAGAGTCCTTGTCGAAGGAAAAGGCTCACGCTGATAAGCTTCTTAAACGCATCGCCGACATTAACTCCTCCATCACTGCTAAACAAGCTGAATATGAAGAGACAAAGAAGGAGTACGACAATGTCTGTCTCGCTAATCGCAAATTCCATGACAAGGCCACCCATTTCCGTGAAATATATATGAAGCAAGAACAGCTAACTAGCAGAAGGAAAGGCTTCTTGGAAGAGCTCGAAGAAATGAAAGGAGAACTCAAAGAAATTCATGGTCAGTCGACACAATATCGTTACGCACCCTGAGGCTGATACCCAGTTGATTGTAGACACGGATGAGGAACTCAATTCCCGACTGAAGAATTTTGAGAACCACATTGAGACACACACACGAAAGCTTCGTCAGAAGCAGACGGAACTCCAGAATGAGGAAGACATCGTGAGCGATCTCCGAACAGGACATATCGAGTTGTTGACCGAAGAAGCACGGCTCAAATCTGAAGAGAAGGTTTGCTACGGTGATATTTTTACTTGTGCTGTTTCACAAAGAGCATGACAGAGGCATCAAGACACTATTAAAGAGCGAGAGGTGTTAATACGAGGCTTCGGTGTCAAGTACGGTTTCAAGGGTTACGAGCATACACCTTTGCAGCCTCAAGAAGTCACCGAGTTCTATAACCGTCTAACTAGTCTTCAGAGGAAGCAGAATCAAGACACGATGACTCTCCAAGAGGAAGGACGTTCCAAGATTGAGGAATTTCAACGGAAGCTTCAAGATTTGCGTGTTGAAGAATCCCGTATTCGAGATCAGAAAGAAAGTACCCGTGCTCAAATCGTAAGCAAGACATGGAATTCAAGCACCGTGCTTATCCCTTACTAGTCTGACTTGCAAACAAGCATATTTGAAGATGACTCTAGGCTTGATGCGGCTCAGAGTCTCATAAATGATCTCCATCATCTCGCCACCGACATCGAGGATAAGAAGAATCGGCTGAAGAAGTTTCAAAATGACTTTGCTGCAATTGACTATACGTCTAAGCTGGAGGAGAATGTCAAGCGGAGTCGAGAGTTACAAGACCAAAAGGATACGCTGAATCGGGAGTTCAGAAATCTCAACCTGCAAGCCGATATCCGTGCCAAGCTAGATCTTAAGCGTAAAGATGTCAACACAAAGTCTAAGGATGTCAAGGATATGTGCGTGTAAGAGTGGTCGAACTAATTGCGTGTTGTTAAATATCACATTGCCATCTTACAGATTGCGGATCAACAACGCTAAGTTCCGTACACTTGTTGGCATTGACCTCAAGGCGGAGACCATGGAACGTGACGTTGAACAATCTATTGCGTACTCACCATTTCTCGACTCACTTTGATCATGCTTACACTCTGAATAGGGAGAAAGATCGAGAATGCAAAGAAGCCGAAGAAATGCATAACCACGCCAATCGACACCTCCAGTCTATCGAGACTACTGTCTCGAATATTCAGAATCAACTAACAATGAAGCAGGATGAATTGAAAGGTTAAGACTCGTATGGCCATTGGTCATTCTATTTAATCTGACTACGGGTCATTAGCGGCAGAGAAAAAGTTGAAGACGGAGCTCGAAAGTCACGACTCAGTTGCTGACGCCGTCAACGAAGCTGTTACTGAGATTGACATCCGTCGGAGGTAAGTGAACACTTCGACAGTGTCACCTGTCGCAGCACTTACAATGCAATCATAGTACAACTTCCACGGTTGCTGGTTCCGGTAAGGTCTATGAGTCACTATTGAAGCAGGGCAAAAACAAGAAGTTATGTACTGTTTGTAACCGGCACTTGTCGGAGCAAGAGATGGAGGTATTTGAGAAATATGTCTGTATAACCAATTTTTCAAAGGTCGTCCACGTAAGGACTAATGGCCTTCTTCTAGCTCAACGACCAAATCCAGAAGACTTCCAAAGCGAATATCGAGGACGTAACTACCGAACTTGCGGAGTGGGAGGCCGAGCTCAAACGGTTGCAGGCTCTTCTCCCAGTTGATTCTGCTCGGGAACGTTTGAAGAAGACCGAGGTTCCTGCGCTGGAGCGGGAGAAGAAGGAGCAGGAGGCGCTTGTTCCTGAGGCAGCGGCAGCGGCAGAGAAGGTGAGAACTATGCTAGAGGATCGACTAGTCAAGACTTGACTATTTGCTATCTTGCTGGTCACAGGCTGCTGAGGACTTGTCCAGAATTCGTCGTCATCAAAAGGAGCTTTCAGTACTCAAACAACTTGCGATTACCGTGTCCCGGACACAAAAAGACATCGAGGGTTTAGAGAGCGAGATTGCTGCATTGGAAATGGAATTAACAGCAGCCGGTTCCACTAGGACTGCCGACGACGTAGAACAGGAGATTGACAATCTCTCTAGTGAAATGTCTGCTTTTCTTTTGATTGCTTCTGCACACGCGGCTCATTTTTGTCTTCAGCCATGCACTCGACCGCGAAAAGACCAATTTGACCGCAGAACACGACAGATCATTAGCTTCTCAGCGTGCTATAGAGTCAGAGATCCATAGACAGGAAATGCGGGAGAACGATTTGCGGCATCAAGTGAAGGAAAGGGACGCGATCGAGACCAAGGTTGCTTCCAATCGCACAAAACTCGTGGAACTAAATGCTCGTGCCAAGGTTGTTTCCCAAACTTTGTCACCTTTGTGTTTACATTTAACGCTTCTCACCACCAAAGGAACTAGACGGACAGCTAGCGGCAGCCAATGCGCCTATCCAGGTCCTGGAGGAGGAGCACCGACTATTCCAATCTGATCTCAGTAACAAGACTTCGGAGGCACAGAACAATTCTCAAGAACTGAACAGAATCGTTGATAGGATGGACCAAATCAACAAGACAATCTTAGAGTATGATTTCCGTTCAGGAACCCTGAGCTAGTTAGGGTGCTTATTCAGACCCATAGCTATGAACGACAGCGTCGGGGGAGAAAACTCCAGGAATGTACAAAACAAGTTGAAGAGGCCGAAGCTCAGATTGCTGAAGGTCAGAAGAAAGTTGACAATCTTCGAGAAGAGACTCGGGCAGTCGAAAAAGAGATCGACGCCAGTGGCGCTGTTCAAGCCAATCTTCGAGAGAATGCGAGGTTTCGAAAAGTGAAAAGGGAAATTGCTGACTTGGATAAGCAAATTGCTGGTCTCGATCTTGAGGAGGCTGGCAGAGCTAAGCGGCAGTTTGAGGCGAAGTGGGCGGATGCACAAGAGCGGGAGACTAAACTGCTCAATGCTGTAAGCCTTGTTTCGGTTATAGTCTGGTTTCAGAGTTACAGTCTTGTCGGTAGTATTCCGCTCTTGGAGGGGAAATCACCTCGATGGAGAAACAGATGGCTACATTGAAAGATGACCAGGCCGAATTCAAGGGAATTACTAAACGATATACTGACCAACTGGTCAAAGTGAAGGTGTGGCACATTGTCTGCATATACGACCCAACCAATGACCCTTGCTTGTAGATGGCTGATATGGCAAATGCTGATCTTGAGAAGTATGCAAAGGCACTGGATAAGTAAATATATCTGACTTCTTTTCGAGAACTATGTCTAACACCCCTTATTGTCAGTGCCATCATGAAGTACCACTCCCTCAAGATGGAAGAAGTTAATGACACGATGCGACACCTGTGGAACAGAACATATCAGGGAACAGGTAATATCTAGCCCATTTTAAAAGACGGCTTCTAAAGGTCATTTTATAAGACATCGATGGGATTAAGATCCGTTCTGACAGCGAAGGTGGCGCCTCCAAACGGACCTACAACTATCGGGTATGTGTTGTATTTTGGTGTCTTTGCGATATTTGGTACTCACACTTTGGATCTGGCTTCAGGTGGTGATGACGAAGGATCAAGTGGAAATGGACATGCGCGGTCGCTGTTCTGCGGGACAAAAGATGTTGGCGTCGATTATCATTCGCCTGGCACTGTCTGATTCGTTTGGTCAAAATTGTGGAATTCTCGCATTGGACGAGCCGACTAATGCCCTGGATACCGAAAACATCGATGCGCTTGCTGCGTCTCTAGTGGAGTACGTTTATACGATCTTTGGTTTATTATTATTATAAAGATTAACCATTTTCCTCTTGGTCAGTATCATCAACGAACGCAAGAATCATGCCAACTTCCAGTTGATCGTCATCACTCATGACGAAAACTTTTTGCGAAAACTGGGTCAGAGTGAAGTTGTGGAGTATTACTGGTTCGTCTGTTTTTTTTTCTTCGTATGGTCATCCTTCTAAAAATCACACCTGCGGGATAGGCGTGTGTCCAGAGATTCAAGACAAAAAAGTGTCATTGAGAGAGAAAGATTTGGCTAAAATGATGTTTCTTCTCGTTTCGTGATCTATATCTACTTGTAACAACAACAGGTGCCCGTCTTATTGTATTTCTCACAAATTTTAGGCTATGTTCCGTGGTTATTAGATCCATCCGTAGTATATATTCTATTGTCTGAAGCAAACAAGGCCAGAGAGCAGGTTCAAATAACAGAACATTGATGTGGAGCTAAATTCTCGGAACTGAAACAAAAACTCGGTCAGAGAACTTTTGATTGCAAGTCCAATCGTAGATAGTAAAGCAGGGTTCAATTCCGTGAGACCCAGACTTCTAAGCATGTATATGCCCTGCATTAATCATAGACTCCACCGAATGGAAGGTTCTCTCTCGGTCGTGCGTAATATGGGCGATCGAGGAATCTATTGCTGTCGCCACCATTCAGTATATATAAGAAGGCTAGTTTAGTTCTATTCCTTACCTTGCAGTTTCTCACTAGCGCACTCGATAGCATAAGCTTCGAGCTGCTTTTTTTTTTGTTTTTTTTTTTGCACCCACCGTTTCCACTTGCCCAATTTGTCATTTTCCAGTTTCGTGTATATATTCGCCGCCACTTCTTCTCTTGCGCGACCGGAGAGAACCCGGGCTGTGTTCAAGCCGGTGGAAGCGAATATATATGGACTTTGGAAATGACAAATTGGGGGAGTGGAAAGGGTGGGTGCGAAAAAAAGAAAGCAACTCGAAGCTTATGCTATCGAGTGCATGTAGGGGTCCATGCTTTGAACCCCTCTGCTCCTTCCAATCATTCCGGGCGGCGTCAGGGGACACATGCAGGATACCTAACTTCTTATCAACTAGACCTTATGAGCTCTCGCGCGCGTAGACGAGATTGTACTTGACTACCAATGCATTTTCTCTTTTATATACTGCTCATTTCCCCACTCCGTTGTTCATCTATCTCACAGTGGCCAGCAGGAGTTTATCATTGAATTAATCCATTAAAAATGCTCATGCTCAAAAAATACCCCGAGCGCTCGATCAAGTGATTCACCTGTGAGGTGCACAGGCTATATTTATTTCATAAAAATCAAAGTGTACTTAAGTTTTGTACATAAAATAACGTCTCAGAGCTCTAACAGCATTGTTACAGCCATTCTGTCAAGATTCTTCCACCCCCCCCCTGTTTTACATCGTGTGTATGCTCCTTGTGGCCCAAACAGTGCTTGCCTAGCTAGATTCGCGAAGACGCCCGCTCCTTTACCAGAAGTAAGAACGAGGGTTCATGATGTCAGGAAGCTCCAATGAAACGGCATGTCATGTCATCATCGAGGATCCCCGTAAGAACCTGCAGAGGACAAGTTCCCGATCACAAGCTCTAGTCTGAATTGAAGAAACTCATATCAACATAGTCAGGCAGTCTATGTGCTCACTATTTCCGAGCCAGTGTTTTAGATCACTCGGAAATTGCATATTCGTATACACAAGGAGCAGAAGGCCGAAATCTAGTAAGTTGTAGATGAACCGAGTTTCTCAAGTAGAATTATCAGCTTAGTGTCGGTTTCTCAACATAGACGTGCTGCAATGCTATCTTCGTCATCGGCGGATAATGCAATTAGGAGATAGCACCATCGTTTAGCGAACCGTGTCTCCACGTAGGTCGCATGTTGTCAAACTATTTCATAAGGAAAATGAGACCGATGATCTGGTTAAGCAGGAGCGCTGTAATTCATAGAATGGTCGTGATTCGATAGCTAAATCATCTCACTTGATCGGAAGCAAGTGCCGCTTTAAAGAAAAAAGGTCAAGTTGGCCAAGCAGTTGAGCGATGAAAAACGAAGCTGGAGTTATGCTCGTTGTTGATAGTTTTTCGAAGCTATATAGGAGAAGTGTCTGTTACTTTAAATATTCGGTGGAACTGGGAAAGGTACGTATTACATGCAGAACAGCAAAAAGACACATGTGTCATCTGCTTCAATTTTCACATAACGGAAGGCGTGGCGTGGCGAATACTAGATGCGGTTTCAGGAAATACCCTACAACGACATTTTATTCGAATAGCTAGGCCTGATTTACGCAACTTCCCCAAGCTTATTCAGGTTTCCTGTAGTCTGAAACGTAATAAAGTAGGTTCCTATATGTGAATAGTTCAAAACTATAAAAAACGTCTAGAAGAACCTCCCTGAAAACGCTCCGTAATCGAGCGAGGCCATCGGAGCGAGATGGGCTACGACCTATCTCGTCCATCCATAAACCATGATATCGAAAGACGAGGATCCGAAGAAGTGATCTCTAAACTCATGCAGCACAGAATCCTTTAAGTTCTCTTCTCAGTACCCCTGTCCGTCCAAGAAGCGGAAGTTCAGATTTCAGTGTAGACGGGTGAGCTTTCGTCTTCAAAGAGCTTTTGTAGAAGTGTATTCGCGACCTCGAGGAGCTGTGAATGTTCTTCAACGGACACACGTGGGAACATTAGGAGTAGCAAGCAGCAGGGCGGCCTAAGTTGGAGTGGGAAGAGGATTCGTTGTGGGAAGTCTCAGTGTCACCTGCGTTCGCGGTGACCCTTGAGTCTAAAAATTGTCTCTGAACCGCGAGCTGCGATGGACATAATGGAAAACCACGCGCAAGACATGGATCTCTCAAGACTTTGGCTTTGCTACCAGCTGGATCGGAATGGTGGGTATGGGCTC
>QMFG01002659.1:21715-39123 GCA_003314545.1 Ramaria sp. MG151
TGAAGTCTTTCGTCGACAAATCTGGAGGCGAGGAGGGCAATGTCTCAGGCTTAAACGCATACGAGATACACTGTGCATATATTGATCGCTTCACGTCTACGGCTACGCAGGAAGGAATTACTGGGCTCATGGTGGTTCACTTGCTCTATCAGGCCTCGGAGCGTATTTTCGAATATTCCTTTGTCGGGTGGTAGCCGTGGTATTGCCTCATGGAGTACGACTCAATCGTTTCTGGTATACCTTCTATATCTAACCCCTATAAATCCAAACTTTAGTGATTTTAACCTAATTCTCAACAATCCTAACTGCAGAGACACAACTTTTCATCAGTGTTCGTTATTCTTTTCAGATGCCAGTCAGCTGTTTATGATTCCTAAAAGCACTTCCAACTCGTAGATTTAACGAGAGACGTTCAATTATACTCCTTTCGTTTCTGGTCTAATTCTCCTATCCTTGCGAGATATGCAGCCCCAGAGTCTGCCCATACCTGATACCTTTTCACTTTATCCTTCTCGTCAAAATCGAGCGCATATGCGAACGTCTCGTCCCACTTCTGGTCTGTGGCGATCCAAGTGAACTCTGCCTCCCCTTTCACTGCTACCCTTCTTTTTTCCGTATCCACTATATACTCTGAAAAACGCATGTTTCGATACGTAATGTGCTTCTCAAGAAGCTCGAAGTATGACTGGATGGCTTGGAGTCCGACGAATTTGCGGCCCAGGAATGGCGCGAGAAGACGTTCGCCGTGTTCAACAGCTTCGGGCTCGGATGGGGAAAAATGGGACAGAATAGTAGGGATATCTTTTTGGGAAGCAAAATCGTCGCAAAGGCTCTGAGCAACACTAAGAATACGACTTCGAGTGTTGGTCGCAGACTCCATCGTGCGACTTTTGCTCACAAGTCCGACTCCTGCTCCGCTGAAAACTACGACTGCCAGTGGGTAAATCCAAGAACAGCGATAAGTGTTCTTTTAATGAATACTCGGCCATTCCTGCCACAAGACTTCCTATGTTGTCGATTCTTCTAAGACTCCACTCATAATTATAAGGCCCAGTGACATTGATTTCTATCCAAATTCAGGCACATCAGAACAAACACATCAATAACGATCAATTGAAGGTGTCTAATGTGTCCATGGGCGGATAGTCTGTTCCAAGACTCCTCCGCCTCCATTTGATCCTTGGATAAGACTCTGCGACCTGTTCTTCGAAGAATTGCTGACGTATATTTAGAAGAAGCCTGCTGCCCAGAGCGCATGGAATGGCAGTCAACCAACTGAAAAACGCATGTCAGATATATATGATGTACTAGAGAAACCTGGTGCTAACTCTACTGCAAGCTCTGTGAGGTTCGTGGTCTTTGTCCTACTCACAGCCCAAGCAAGACAGTTTGCAAGAAGTATGAAGAAGATGCTGTTGATTCCATAAGGACTCGAGTAGTAATCTGGAGAGGCTTGGGAAACTCACGTCAAGAAATATAGAATACTATAACGTTGAATTACGTAGAAATATCGTCACCGTCAATATATAATTCACGCACCTATCACGAATGAGGAGCTCAATCAGTGGGTTCCTCCGGTCGACTGTGTATATGCTCCAGGCTTTATACACCATGAGAAAGCATAGAATAGCTTCGAATAGAAGCGGAGGAATCCATAGCCAAAATTGTGGAAGTGCGCTGATATTGAAGCAGCCATGATAGTCATTGATAGGAATCAGCGCATTTGGGAACCTCAAAACTGATGACGGGGGGGGACCAGTCTGAATATCCATGACAAATATCAGAATCACTGCTCCGCTAACCCCTTGTGCGATGAATAGAAGAATCAAAACAACCAACAATCTCTTGTTTCGGTTGTAAACGGCATAGATCTAAAACGCTGGTTAGTAACTTCCCTTCAGTTGTCACGAAGTTTGACACCACTTACGCGCGCTTGCAGAATGACTATTGAAAGGTCGTAATCAGTATGAATTCATCGGTGCACAGTGGAGAGAAAGTGGATGTACCCTCTGCACAGAGGATAGATACGATCGATCTATGCTATCATCATCATATCGTATCCAAAAAATAGAAAATCAAGTGACTAACGATACACCTTCCCACCAGGAAAATACGTTACAGCTAGTGTCATACGTTGCATGGTCTTTGAATATACACTAGCGCAGCGAGATGAGTGACATACAACTGTCATATAGAGTCAGGGGTCATATTGGTTTCAGTCAATGATTGTAATAACCTGATATCCTACTGAGTCATTAAAGAGAACTTGGGTAGAGCAACGAGTCAGGAATGCCATAAATGACAACGATAATAAAAGGAACTGTAATACCGATCACACTAAAGGCCACAGTGAAGAGACCAAAGTACCGATTCTACTTGCTCAAAGTAAATATTGAGAGTTCTAATAGGACGGGCCACTTACAAATATGAATAAAACAGCTCCAAACGACCATTTGCGCTTCCAGACATATAGCCGCTGAAAGAAATTACATGAATTTCAAGGAAACTAGTTTTGTTTACACGAACCTCAAGTTCGAAGGTGAGAGCTGTGGGCAATTAAGTGGCTGTGGCAACCTTATCTGGAGAGAAACCGACCGTGGTCATATACAAGGAAAGCTAAGGACGAGACCGCAGAGGACCTAGTAAGCATAGCTGTGACGGGTCATAATAAGGCTGGTGGAGTAGGTCCTTCAGGTACACCTCGATGCTCACTACCGCTGAGAACTAATGATGCGCTAATCTCCATGCTCAACTTTCTGATAGACAAGGATGAGGTTACTTGTCAATGATGAGAGGATTATATCCGCCGGTGACCGTTCGCTAGTGTGGGCCTGTTTCCAGCTGCTGATGGATCGTCACTGGCAAATTTTTGCAGTACCTCGAGCCACTGCCCATGGTATTATATATGTCTGTGGAGAGAATCCCATCAACCGTGAAGTTGACATAAAGATGGGGAAAGCAGAACAGTCACACGATCGGATATATAAGTACTCTCCATTTCATCATATGAGAGTCCTCAATCAGTGGCATCGGAATACTGTGGTGCCTTGCGCAAGATGGGGAGAGAAAAGCCTTAAGGAGGCACGTGATGTGACGTTTAGTACCAAGATTACCTCCTTTTCGCTACTATGTGCTCAGACTAATCGATGCAACTGGAAATCCTTGCATCCGAAACCTCAAACGTATAACCATAATGCATCCTTTGCATTACCATTCCAGAAACTTATTAAATCGCGAAAACCTCACCACCCACAAATATAATCTGATGCAATCATTACGTCCTGTTGGCAAGCTACAGTCGACAATACAAATGGTCCGTTTCCTTAACTGGAAAATTCTACTCCATGACCTCTCTGCGTTTCACATCCCCACGCGGTGGATTGGGGTGTGCTTGCGAGCTTTGAAAAGTATTCCTGACGTATGTTAAGAAGAAGCCGGCTGCCGCATGCACAAGAAATAGCGGTGAACCAGCTAAGAATAGACTTCAGAGATGGATCAACACTGGAACCTAAGGATAGAGCTTACTTCACGACAACTTCGATGAGGTTAGTTGGTGTTTTACTACCGAGAACCCAGACAATAAAGTTTAGAACAAGAACAGAGAATATACTGGCAAAGGAATTAGGGAACAAATAACGGCGATCATTGGTGAGGAACTGAGAGCTCACGTAAGAAAATATAGGACACTATAACATGGAATCAGAAACCGAGTCGTTATCGACTTTTTTTTGGCGAAAACGTACCTATCACGAATGAGTACCGCAAGCAATGGATTCCTGTGGTCCCCTTTGAAGACACGATAGGCCTTGTATACCATAAAAAAACATAAAATTATTTCAAAACACAAGGGGGGAATCCAGAGCCAGAAATGGGGAAGATATGTAACGTCAAAGCAGCCATGCAAATTCTTGATTGGATATAGTCCACTTGGGACTCTCAGGAACGGTGGTGGTGGAGGGACACCTATGGACCCCAGTAGCAACACAAGAATCGCTGCTAGGCTTAGCACTTGCACGACAAATAGAACCACGAGGATAACCAGAATCCTTCTGTCACGATTGTAAACTGCGTATATCTGACCAGGACTGCGCTTAGCTCCATACAATACCTTCCACAACGAAAGACCACGTACGCGTGCTTGCAGAATGACTGTCGAACATATATGAGCGGGAAACAAAATAGTAAGTGGTAGTATTCACTTTCTGCGCTGAGGAAGGATATCCCTGTTCTGTGTTTCTATTATCATGTCTATCCAAACGATACTTGAAGGATAGAGACACTCACGATATAGCCTCCCACCAAAGAAATACAAAACAACTGGTCCCAAGCGTTCATTGTCAATAATTTGCCAGGTACACCCCACTGCCAATGACATACAACTGTCTCAGGCAGTCGTCAGTACAAGTTCCAATCTTTACGATCAAACAATAATGACCTTGTGACTTGCAATATCTCGAAACAGAACTTGGGAAATAAAGTGTCAGGTAAATGAGGACAGAAGGTCAAACGTGTTATACCGGTCACACCAAAGAATACAGTAAATAAACCAAAGTACCGGTTCTATTTCATCGTGTCAACAAGCAGATAAATGTATGTGGTGGGCGCTCCTTACGAATATGAATAAAGCCTTCCCAAACGACCATCTGCGGTTCCATACGTACAACAACTAGAGAATGAATGATTTCTGGCGGCGTTCGTAACTTGTCTTACATGGACAAACCTCAGTCTCGAAAGTAAGGACTGTAACGGGTTAGGGTCGTATGGTTATGATATAAACTAAGAAGTACTGACTGTAGTCGTATAACAAGAATGTCAGAGCGGAAATTGCGGAAAATCTGGTCAGTGCGGCTGTGGATATCGATAACTCTGATATACCAGTGTGGTCAGATGTATCTCGACGCTCACCACCGTTCAGAACAGTTAACTCGTCAATAGACATGCGCGGCAAGACGAAATGCAAGGGTCCGTCCCACACGGTTGTTGCAGAGAGTTACTGTGGTCACCGGACTATTGCACTGTCTCGAGGATGACTTATCTCCAATTGTCTGGGACAAGTCGAAGCTTCTTTATGAGCAACGCATCGTTCCATTTGTTGAGAAGATCGAATGGAATCGCTGGGCAGCCAGCAAGGCCGGCCGACTGTGGCTGTCTATCTGTCTATCACCGAGCGAATACACGTCAAATAAATGAGATGCGAACATCGTATAACTACACGCACAGCCTTGAGTAAGCGGTTCAAATTTGAAAGAGGGGGCTCATCGAAGATACATTACATACAATACAACCAACCCTATGCCACTGATAGGAAAGCAGAAGTCGCACAAGTCATCTCAAGTCTTCATGGTGGTGTAATGAGCAGGATGAGGTAGTGTAAAGGGAGTTGATCTGTTGGATGATATGGAGAAAAATGGAGTCTCAGAAAGTCTCAGACACAGACACAGACATAGATACATGTGGTGCCTCCATGACCAAAGTGTCCACAATACTACACTATGTAAACCAACATGATCTTGTACAGGTTAAGATAATAGCCTCTCTAAAGGCTGCAATGTGAGCTCACATTTGTGGTTCAACTTGGCATGGGACTCTCATGCATAGGTGCTTCCAGATGGCTCTCCTTGGATGGGTTGAAGTTAGGTGACAAGATGAAGATAGAGTACCTTTGTGTGCTGTTCAGGTTTGTGCTGGGCAAGAAGCCATGGGGGAGTGGTACATATCTAAAGGTTTACAGCCATTGCACAGCTTGTTTGCATGATGACATCCACATCCTACAGAAGGGGACACTTGTGAAGCTACACAAGCAGGCTCTTGTAAAAGCTATGACAGTAACTCAGTGAATATAACAAGTTCACTGTATGATATTCTAGTCTACAACAATAACTAAGACATTGTGAGTAATCTATCTAATAAAAGGAATGTGTTGCTCACCTCAGTGAACTTGTTATATTCACTGAGGTGTTACATCATGTGACTCTAGCTGTATAAGGTAGAGGTCACTACCCCTTACATAAGTGCGAAGCTCATTTTTGTTAAGAACTACATCAGAGTGGAGGCAGAAGTAAGGCTGGGACTCAGATTAGAGTTGACTGAGGTTCAGGGTCAGGTGCCAAGGAGGGCCAAGGCTTGGTGGTTGAGTCAGGACTTGGCTTCAGCTTATGTACTGTGCCAGCTCAGCATCCTGTCCTGGTATCTTGGACAACGCCTAAGGTCACCCAAAGTTCAGGTGTGACCTTAGTGGAGGGAGCATAGAGATTAGAGGATAGAAGTATATTAGGTATCTTAGTTGATATCAGAACTGACTTCCATGTACATGAACTAGTAGCTTATATACAAAGGAGTTTGGGGATTGGAGACCGAGTGACCAAAGTCAGGGTTGTAAGCTATGGGGAGAAAGATGAAATGCAAGATACAAATAGGTGAAACATGTTTGAGGATGGCTGGGGCCTTGGGCCCAAAGGTCCAAAGGCTTGGAGATTGGGCTTGGGATGGACTGTCAGAACCCATCCCCGACCGATTCCCGAGACCCCGACCGTCACGTTTCACCTAATTATACTTCACATTTGACCTCTTTCCTTCATAGCTTACGACCCTGACCTTGGTCATTCGGTCACCGATCCCCGAACCCTCTCGTATATAATTCGCTCATTCATGTACATGATAATCAGTTCTGATATCAACTAAGATACCCCAATACACCTTGCTTAATCTCTATGCTCTTTCGTCCCCTTCGTTAAGGTCACGCCCGAACTTCGGGTGACCTCGGGCCTTGTCCGAAATACGGGACAGGACTCTGAGCTGGCGCAGTATATAAGCTGAAGCCAAGTCCCACTCGACCTGTTCGCTGAGCCTCGGCCCCCCTCGGCCCCCCGACCCCGAACCTCGGTCGACTCTATATTGAGTCTCAACCCTCACTCTGCCTCCGCTAAGATCTAGTTCTTAACATGGACTCTGACAATTTTCTTCAAATTACTACTAGATATTAGCAGAGGGATAAAATACAAATGTTGCTCCTAGAATATGTTTAGTATATTACTAGCCAAGACTTGTTGCAGAGACTTTAGAAAGAAAAAAAAAAAAACTCAAAACTGAGTGACTAGTAGCAATTTTAAGATCAAAATATCAATAAATAAATAATTTTTTTTAGTACTAGGCAAATCCTAACACTTTTCATTTTTCATAAAGAAAATTTTGCAGATCATGTAACCTTCACTATTCATCTGTAAATGATCTTTGGTGCACTTTCTCATGCCTCAAAGTTTAGATGGAGATTTGAGCTCAAATTTTGTTCCAAACAATATCTTGGATGAGAAAGCTAGTTCTATCTACAATAGAGAGTATTAGTTACTCATAATTATTAGAGTGTGATAAATTTTTTCACCTTTCTTATAATATAAGCATGCTAAGGGATAACTATTCCCATGACACTCTGTGACAACCACTGTCCACTTTGTCCTACCTGTCATGCCCATGGACTGCCACAAAAATGAATTAATTGGTCCAAATCATGAGCTGTGAAGTCTTCATGCAGCTTGTGTCCTGGATGTTGGGACAGCATGTGTCACATTGGTGGAATCTCCCAGAAGAGATGGTCAAGCCATGGGTCAGAGCCTTCCAGAGAATGGTCTGGAGGCATGGGATGCTAGTGTCACACTTATAATATGATCCACTCACCATTACCTTTACTCCTCCAAAAACATATCTTCTGAAGGCTTTGCTTCAAATCTGAACCAACATCATGATGACTAGATCATTCACACATGACAACACCATCATCCATCAGATCCTTTCAGTCATTAAGTTGATGTCTAGTGAAACAATCAATAATCAGATCCAATCACCATCTTTTCTTCAAAAGAAACACCCTGACTATCCCCATCTTTCCAATAAACTTAATGACAAGCTGACCCTACTTGTTCAAAGCTTGCAATGATAGGTCATACCATCAGACTATATGGGAGAAGCATCCCTGACACTCAGGAACATTATCTGAGGGTTTTGCATGAGGATGTCCCTACCTGAAGAGCCATGGAAACATGTTTCAGAATATATCCCTTGTTAGTTAATCTTTTTCTACATTCACAATTTTCCTATCTCCCTTGTTCTTTCATTCCTAGTGCTTTTAATTAACATACTGTCAGAATCCAATTATCAAAGATAAATGTTATGAACAAATGTATTGTTAGCAATAACATTGGAAAAGGTTTCCACATGAGGAGAATGGTGTTCGAAAATGAAAGGTAATCCTACAGAAAAAGCAAAGGGCTTTCGGAACATTTGCGAAGAAGTGCATGGTTCCAAAGAGATAGATATTCCGAAGGGATTCTATCTCGTGGATCGGATGAACCATATGGTTCACGCCGATCACACCCAGTATGATTACATTCTTTCGAAGTATAATCAAATCTAAAGTGATAGGTTTTATAAGACTTACTTCGAAGTGAAGTTACTCTTTCTGATTGTTCACGACGAATTGTTAAGTCGAACAGATCAATCAAGTAGACGTGCAATAATTGAACTAAAGAACATACATGCGAATGTGCTACCTATATACTAGGACGTTTGGAGGCAAAGGCGAATGGGGAGTAGTCCGTTAAGGATCGGAAAAGTAGCTAAAGTACATGTATGCTAGTTAATGACCATAATGAATAGAGAACAAGAGTGGGATGAAACTTGTGAATGAGAAAGGGGTTTAACGAACTAGAAATACACCCTGAAACCTGTTTCCGAACTGTATGTTGTTTCGGGTAAACGAACCCTTGTTTCATCTCTTTAAACGACAGTCCTGAGTGACGGGGATGAACTCGTCCACATGTGGAATCGTATGTATTGTTTCCATAAGCTTTTAGAAGCATAGAATCGACCCTTCTATTGAGTTCCTAGAAATAGATGGGGATAGTGATGGGGATAGTGTAGGTGCTTCTTTTCTGAGGAAAGGCTAATAATAGAATCTGGTTTCTTGATTGGGTCCTTGTGATGTTGCTAGGATGATTCAAGGTGTCATGGGTGATGAGGTGTTGGGGGGTTGTAGGTGTGACAAGTCTGCCGATGAATCGGGTTCCGAAGAGTGGTTTCGGAAACGTGATGTTCGGATGGTTCGGATGGTTCGGAAGGTGGAGCGGATCGTAAATCATGATTGTGACACATACATGTGTAGAAATCTAGACAATTATCAATTCAGTCTTTGATGGTAAAGACTGAAGTGTTGGAGATCCAAAAAGGAACTACATATGTTGAGCAATTAGGTTCTCACACTCTAGTCATAGTGGTAATGAATGTTAAAGGGAAAGAAAAACAAAACAAGAAATATGGGTAATTGGGATGGTAAACTCACTAGCACTTAAACTTTACAACATGTACCTTACCTACATTCCAATCCTCACAGACTTTTTCTCATTTGCCCCCCCTTCTGAATTGTTTGGTATATAGGTAGCACATTCACATGTATGTTCCCTAGTTCAATTATTGTATATCTACTTGTTTGCTTTGCTCAACCCTGCCAACTTGTTGTGAACTACCCTGAACAAAAGGTTTTGAACAACAGCATCTTTAAGTGAGTGCTCCAAGCTCACCTATATCAACTTAAAAGAAACTTAGATACACTTCAAAAGAATGTGATATTACTGGCTGTGGTTGACATGGACTGTAAGGTCCATTGACTCACAAGATAGGATTCCTTCAGAACATCTATCTCTCTGGAACTATGCATCCTTTCACAAACATTCTGAAGGCCACTTGCTTTTACTATAGAACTTCTATACACATTTAAATATCACTCTACTACCATTAGTAACATTTCTGATTGTTAACACTAACCATACATTTATTTACAACTCTTATCATTCATAATTCAATTCTGATAGCTGGGTAAATGGAGGAATACTGTAGAAATTACTGGGGGGGATGGAATCCATAAGTTGTGACAGGATGTGACAGTGTGAAGCTATTACTTGCACATAGCCACTTGATAAATTTTTAGCATTTATGGAATATACTGAGGCTAATAATTTTTGGTAACTAATACTCTCCAATAGAATTATATTTTTGCTGCAGTGTTAAAAAAATTATTATAACTAATTTCCAGGCAAATTCTAGCACTTTTCATTCTTTTGCAAAGAAATTTTGCATTCATGTTGTTAAATGGTGGGTGTCTACTAAGGGTAATGGTCATTTCCAGTAGCAATGTGATTATTTCTGGGAGGGGTCACATAGTATATGCATGGGTTCCAGAGGTTCCAGTCGATGTCTGGATGGATTAGAGGGACTCAGCTTCAACTTTAATATTGCACCAACTCAGTATTCTGTCCCTGCATTTCAGAAATCTGAGTTACTGGAAGACCCAGAGGAGCTGGGGTTTGTCATGGGTGGTGGTGGAGGAGGAGAAAGAGAGTGAAGAGAGATAGAGAACAAGGTGTATCAAATTAATATCAGAACTGGGGAGCATACAGGTAAATCTTGGGTGTATGTACTAGGGGTGTTAGGGATTGTGTTTGGGAACAACTAAAATAAGGTGAAACATGTTTTGTAACTATCAAAGAAAGATTTACGTAGCATGGAGATGGGAACAATAATAGAACTAGTTATAGGGATGAGAATAAATGTTTTGGAGTAGTTTTGGAACATTCCAGATACTTCCAGAAGGTTGACCAGAAACAGGCCATGACACATGTGATGTAAGTGGCATATTATGTAAAGGTGCTAGTTCCTGGTGACCTCTACCTTAGTATCCAATGATCATGTGCATTCCAGGCTTACTAATGTCATTACTCCAATACTCCCCCTTAAGCTGAATGCAATCCAATAGACTGACACAAATGCAAGAGTTATGGAGCAGGGAGGGCTTTTGTAAGCATGTCAGTGGTCATATCCAGTGTAGCACAATGAATATGTTAGGAAACAAGGAAGTTATGCTTAGATAAGTTTCAAAGGCCTGTTCCTAGACATTTCTATGGTTCCAGGCTTACTAATGACATTACCTCAACAGCTTTCTAATGTATTAAGTCAGCTAAGGAATAGAGGACTTTCCTGTAATTGTCACAGATCCAGGTAGTTGAAGAGAGCTTCTCAATAGACTTGAAGCCATTTCATTGAACTCCTAGTTCAATGGTTAGACTTTCTTGGCAGACCACTCAGGGTGGACTTATTTTAGCTTACAGACCAGTTGTAACCAAGTTGTAGTTCAACATTCAAGATCAAAGAGCTTGTACATGTATCTGAAGTTTTATATACACAAAAGGTGGTATCAGACTTTGTTTAAGAAGTCCATTTGAAGGAAAGTTAAGTGAATACTCACAATGACAATCACTGGGAAATGGGAATTATTCCCTACCAGTGGTTTGGAAAGTGGATGTGTAAGTGCAACCTACTCAGATAATGATCCCAGCATCTGCTGGGAGGCTAGACAACAGGATATCACCCAGCCCTGCCTACCTACCCAGGGCTGGACCCAGGGACTCTAACCCCAGGCCTACCCACAGAGAACCAGAACTGGTAGGAAGGTCCAGAAATAAATATATAAGGCTAATATAACTAGATATGTTGGATGATGATGACAAAGTGGATTAGTACAAGTGAAGTCATCCAGAATGGTAATGAACATTACTGGATTTCAAACCAACATAATATGTCAGATGCACCAGTAATTACAATAACCTTTGAGTTGTATAAAAGCTAGGTAGATAGATCCTAACATCTCAGTCTAATGAATGAGACTAAGATCTAAGTACTTAAATTGTTCTTATCATCAACTTAATTAACATTGCAACTAGTGCACTTTTATCGGTAATTATACCTACAATAAAGAGTCTAATGAATGAGACTGAGATTGTGCTTTTATAGTCATATTTACAGATTATGAGACCTACGTCTTCAACCATGGATCATATGCTCCCCGGTACCAACTCTGCGTTATTTAACATTCCCCAGCTTGCCGATGTAAGACATTATGCCACATTGGGACAACAACTGTGCCATGGACAGGCACTGCTGAGATGATAGGAGGGAGTGAGTTCTATTGTATTAAGCTGGGAATAGTAAGAGAGTGGCACAAGAACCAGCGCGTAATAACTGGATTTAAACTCAGAAAATAAACTAATAAATCTCCAACTAGAGAGCAACGCTCTCTTACACCAAGGATGGCACAAACTGGATAACCAATAAAGAGAGGATGTTAACTGCAATAGGTGCATGAGGTCTAATGCATTACATGGATGGTCATGCCATAAAACTGGTACCTTATACAGTGGACCCAAATACAGGTACAGCCAAGAAGCCAGAGGGCTCAACAGCAACACCTGATGAGGCTGAAGAACATGACAAGAAGATTGATGAATATTATCAAATGGACTCATTGTCAAACAGCAGATATTCACCACCATCACAGACCGGATATTGTTGCATGTCCAGAAACTTGATGGTGCATCCAAGATATGGGCTGAAATATGCACAATCCATGAGACCAAAACTGACTTGGTCCAGATTGACCTGCAATGGAAATTGCAGGAAATGAGATGTGAAGAAGGGTGGAGATGTCAAGACTCACTTTGGGAATCTGTTCCAACTTTGGGAACAATTAGCAGGCATGGGAACAACTATTGATGATAAGGACTTCTATGCAATCATCCTTGGATCCCTCCCAGAATCATATCACCCTCTATTATCATCAAAAAATGCTGCAGTATGAATCTCCCAAAAACCACTCACCCCATATGAGTTGGTCAATGTTATCTCCGAGGAGTATGAACATAGGCAATTGGTGAACTGTGAATCCTCAAAGAAAGGAGGAAATGCAGCTTTGTCTGCTAATAAAAATGCGAAGAAAGGTTACACTTGAAGTAATGGGAATCAAGACATTACCTGCTTTAATTGTGACCCAAAAGGCCACTATAAAGCTGATTGCTGGAGACCTGGAGGTGGAAAAGAAGGACAAGGACCATGTCAAGGACAATGCAGGAGTCAAGCTCAAATTTGCATTTGCATCATCAGATATGAATACAATTGCAAAGCAAATCAACATACCTCTGTCAGAATTCAATTATCAAAGATAAATGTTATAGATGAATGTAGTGTTAGTAGTAATGTTTGAAAATGTTTCTATCTTGATGGAATGATATTCGAAAGGGAATAGGAATCCTACAGTAAAAGCAAATGGCTTTCAGAAGATTTGCAAAAAGGTGCATAGTTCTGAAGAAAGAGATATTCCAAAAGGATTCTCTCTCATGGATCGAATGAACTTTGCAGTCCATGTCGATCACAGCCAACTGTCTCACATTCTTTTGAAGTGTGTTTAAACCAATATAGATAAGTGTAGAGTACTCACTCTAATGTAGAGTTGTAGTTCAAGTGTGGTTCACGATGATTTGACAAGTTGGAGTAGGACAATCAAGTAGATGTACAATAATTGAACTAAGGAATATACATGCGAATGCACTAGCTATATACTGAAGGGTTCGGAAGGGAGAGCGAATGGGAAAGAGTCCATGAGGATTGGAAAGTAGCTAAGGTACATGTATACTAATTAAAGGCCATAGAAAACAATGAACAAGGGTGAAAAGGAAAATTGTGAATGAAGCAAAGGATAAACGGACTAGCAACAACTCCTGAAACATGTTTCTGAATTGTGTGGCTCTTCGGGTAGGGATAGCCATGTATAAATCTTTCGGAGGTTAAGTATGAGAGTCTAGAACGCTCATATCATTGAGCCTGATGACATGGAATGTTATCGCAAGCTTTGATGAAATATGAATGACTTAATCAAATAAATTTGTGGTGAAAGATGGGGATAGTGATGGGGATAGTCAGCGTGGTTCTTTCTAAAAAAAGAGTATGATTGGACCTGACTAGTGATTGTTTCACTAATTGATGATGGGACGATTCCAGAAATTGTTGAGTGAGGGTATTGTTAGGCGAAAGTGATGATATCGAAGTAATGCTGCTTCAGGATTCGGAAAGGAACTTTTTGGAGGATTTGCTTTGAAGATAAAATGTCCATTTTGTGATCATGACAACCTCTTGAATGTTGTGGAGCTATTGTGGATTCTGGTGCTACGTCCCATTTTTGTCCAGACTGCTCAAAATTCATCACCTTCACCCCAATCAAACTGCAAGAAGTTCACACTGCAGATGGTTCTACCATTAATGCTACAGGACATGGAGATGTGCATATAGACTTACTACTTGGAGAAAAACGCACAATGGTAACCCTCAAAAATACCCTATATACTCCAGAGATGGCATTCACCCTCATCTCAATGAGTTTTGCAGTGCAGTTTGAAGACAAGATGTGCAAAATTTTGACTCCTAGCCCAAGGTATACTATTGCCGAGATTCCACAAGTAGATGGTCTATATACTGTCACTTCACAGTCTCAGCATCATGTGAATGTTGCGAAGTCAAAACTCACAGTAAATGAACTACATCAGGTCCTTGGACATATATCCCAACCAGCAGTACTCTATGCTGTCAAAAAAGATATCATTGAAGGAATTGAACTTGACTCCACCTCACAACCTGAATTCTGCGATGCCTGCACCCAAGCAAAAGCATCATATCAGTCTTTTCCCATAGAAACAAAGAACAGAGCCAAAACCTATGGAGAACTTGTGCATACGGACTTATGGGGACCAGCCCAAACAACAAGTCTCAGAGGATTCCTATACTACATCGGTTTCACTGATGATTACAGTTGAGAAATGAAGATCCAGTTCTGGAAGCACAAAAGTGAGGCACTCATGGCATTCAAGCATTACAAGATGAATATCTCATGCCAGCATCCTGGGATCCACTTATGAAAAGTACGATTGGATCAAGGGGGAGAATACCTGGGTGCAGAATTTGATAAGTACCTGAAAGATCATGGGATAGAATAGCAGCTCACTGTTCACAACTCACCCCAGCAAAATGGAGTTGCTGAACAGCTCAATCACACCCTTGTCAAACATGCATGTGCTTTATTATTAGCATGAAATCTTTCCAGATACCTGTGGGCAGAAGCAATCAATTATGCAACTTGGCTAAAGAACCACTTACCTTCATGCACCATCCCTGGACATACCCCCTATGAACTCAGCAATAAAACCAAATCAAATTTAGTGCAAGCACATGAATTTGGTGCTAGAGTCTATATTCACTTACCAGAAACTGGTAAACTTGAAGCACAAGCCAAAGAAGCATTGTTCGTTGGTGTAGACAATCAAAGAAAGGGCTATCATGTATTCTGGCTGGAGAAGAGATGAGTTTCTATAGAAAGGACTGTTAGTTTTGTCCCACTGATGGTAACCATAGCAGATGACGTACCGAACAAGGGGGAGTTTGCAGGTGCACTGGAATCCAATAATGTTTGGAATGTCATACCACAGCAACACAAACAAGAGATTCCAGAAAGTTCACCACAAATCTTGGAACAGCCACCTATAGCACCAAGATCAACTCGAGCACACCTGGCTCCAGGATACTACAAGGCATTAAACAATGGACAAATAGCCTCTAGGGCATCAACTGACCTTCAGGAAAATTATATCCATTGGGCACTAGCTACAGCCGAGCCTGAACCTACCTTACAAGAAGCATTAAATGGACCAGATGCTGTTGAATGGCAAGAGGCCATTGACTACGAGATGGGTCAGCTGGAAAAGCTAGGAACATGGAAAATAACAGACTCACCACAGCATGCCAATATCATCCCATGTCACTTTGTTCTTGTGACAAAATGAGGACAGGAAAGCAAAAAACTCAAGTTATGAGTGTCACAATCACAATATGGACATCCTACTCATATCATCATCCTTCTGAACCAAGCCTTCTGAAAGGTCCTCCCAAATTCCAAAGCAACATTACTTCGATCCCATCACTTTCTCCCAGCAACACTCTTATCCATCAATTTCCTAAATCACTTCATTAATGTTTAGTGAAACAATCATTGGTCAGGTCCAATCATAATCTTTTTTTAGAAAGAACCACCCTGACTATCCCCATCACTATCCCCATCTTTCATAATGAACTTATTGATTGAGTCATTCATATTCCATCAAAGCTTGCAATGACATGCCATATCATCAGGCTCAATGATATGAATGATCTAGACTCTCATAATCATCCTCCAAAGATTTGCACATGGCTATCCCTACCCAAAAAGCCATGCGATTCAGAAACATGTTTCAGGAGTTATTGTTGGTCTGTTAATCTTTTTCTTCATTCACAATTTTCCTACCACCCTTGTTCTTTGTTTACTATGGACTTTAATTAGTATACATGTACCTTAGCTACTTTCCGACCTTCACGGACCCTTTCCCATTTGCTCTCCCTTCCAAACCATTTGGTATATAGCTAGCACATCCACATGTATATTCCCTAGTTCAATTATTGTACATCTACTTGATTGTTCTACTCCAACTTGCTAACTTGTCGTGAACTACCTTGAACAGCAACTTCACATTCGAGTGAGTACTCTAACTTTACTTATATTAGTTTAGACACACTTTGAAAGAATGTGAGACTATTGGCTGTGATTGACATGGACTGCAAAGTTCATTCGATCAACAAGATAGAATCCTTTTGGAATATCTATCTCTTCAGAACTATGCACATTCTGAAAGCCATTCACTTTTACTGTAGGATTTCTATTCACTTTCTAATATCATTCTATTACTATTAGAAACATTTCCAAACAATACTACTAACACTATATTCATCTATAACTTTTATCTTTGATAATTGAATTCTGACAACAAGCTCGACTAGTCACAAACAGACAATGTCAGAAATATGGCCTTGATTACACAGAAACTTTCACACCTACATCCAATATGTCCACAATTTGTGTTGTCCTGACAATGGCAGCTTAGCATGACTAGGAATACATCAAGTGGATATCAAGAGCGCTTATCTCAATGCCACATTAAGGGATGATATATACATGAAGCCACCACCTGGATATTGTAAGGGAAACCCTCCTAGCACCCACAGGTAACTAGTAGAGGGGAAATCCAAAGTGATATATATATGTATAAGAAAATACAGTAAAGGAACTCTCACCTTGTAGAGGGGAAATCCAAAGAGAAAAGTCTAGGGATGCCCACTACTAGTGAGAAAACTATATACGACTATCTAACGCCCAACCAGGGGCATGTCAGAATCCAAATAATAGCAACAAATGTTGTGGATGAATGTTGGGTTAGTAAATGTGTTCGGAAACATTCCTAATGGTGATAGAATGGTTTTGGAAAGCAAAGGGAAATCCTACAGTAAAAGCGAATGACTTTCAGAACGTCTGCGAATGAAGTGCATAGTTCCAAAGAGACAGAGGTTCCGAAAGGATTCTATCTCGTGAATCGAATGAACTTTGCAATTCATGTCGATCACAGCCAATGGTCTTATATTTCTTGAAGTGGATTTAACTAATAAAAGTTGGATTG
>QMFG01002661.1:0-33547 GCA_003314545.1 Ramaria sp. MG151
GGGGGGAACGAATGGTACGCCTCGGAAGGGTAGTATTGATGAATAGGGAAAGGGGGAGGGCGCAGAGGGAGGGCGAGAGGGCGAGGGCAAGGGAAAGGGTATTGGCAAGGTGGGGGTGACGGAGGCGGCGGTGGAAGTGACGGGGACGGTGGTTTTTATGCTCCCCTCAGGCCACTTGAGCGTGACGGCCACAAGAGTCGTTTTTTCTTTTCTCCCACCCGTGCCGGGAGATGGGGGCGGGCGGTATTGCAGCTGGAGAGATAGGGATAGGAGGTGCTGCTCCGGATAGCGCATCTCACAGGAGATGTTACCCTTGAACACGTATATCTCGCTGTGTAAAACAACCCCCCCAAAATTTCAATAAAAATTGGAAATGTTAGAAAAAAAAACAGTGCGAGTGAGAGTTAGGGTTTGACTTTACCCTTCGTCAGGATCCCATAGCTGGGGGTGGAGCTGAACATCGTCGTCAAATGTGAGGAGCGTCCGCTGTCTTCTGTTAGTGTTGCCGTGCGTGTGGCGTGTCGAAGATGAAGAAGCCATCGTTGGAGCGTGTGGCGGCGCAGGTTATCTCTATAGCGTTGTGAATCCAAGACTGGGGGAGAGGGAAGAGGTAGCGATGTTACACCTTGTATCGAAGCATTTTGTAGACAAAGTATTTTAGCTCTTGCGAACTGGAGGGTGTGTTTTCAGCTACGGAGTCGACAGGTGGCCTGGTTCTGTGTCCACTTCGGAGAGTCTGCCGCCAGGTTGTGGAAGAAAAGAAAAGAAGGAGAAAATAGAATCGAATTACAAAGCGGCACGAGAGATATTGATCAGTGCGGGGTTTGTGGAACAATAAAAAAAAAGGCTGAAGATTGTTCGGCAGTATTTCAGTTCGGGGCGTCTAGGGGTCGTTCCATTCATGAGATGCGCGACTGCGGCGTTTGATGCTATCACGATCGCCCGGCTCAAGTGCGAGAGGGTGGTAGGATGCGTCGCGAGCGTGGTTGTTGTTGATGGGAGAGGGGCGGGATTATGAGATGGATACTGATCAGTGTGTGCGATCTTATCAACGCCACCTTTGAACACCGGCAGGATTTGATCACGAGATCGTGATATCTTATCAACCACTCTTTGGACACCGGACAGACCCCATGACAACCTCCGGTCTGATCCGGACCTGGGGCTAAACATTTCGCCCGGGCGCATGCGACGAAAACGAGGCCCAAGGGTATCGGGACGTGGAACTCGTTCCGACTCGTGCATATCAACTTTCCACGTTGCCCAATCAATCTCTCGTAACAAAGATATGCTGAACACTTCTCGTCCCTTGCATGTGTTACACACACATCTACTCCATTGTCGGTTTTCTCCGAAAAGAAAGGAAACGTCGCATTCTGCTGTGTGGCCGAAGTGCTGAGTGGCGCTGGCTCCCTGGCTTGATCTTGGGGGCGATCGGACCCTGGAATGAGAAAATTTCCCGACCCGGATCTGAGTGCCTCGAGCTTCGGCATGGATAGAGAGAAAGGCCCTTTTCCGTCTTGTCATGTCATGTCCCAGAGACACTCGGGTACGCATGCACAACCAGTGACGGCGACGCTACATCCGCTGAAATATACCCAACGCGTGGACCTGATCCCAACCGAACTCTATAACATCTAATTCCTGGCTTTCAAGGTAATGCGCAGAGGGAGAAGACGTACCACAACGCGCTCCTTCCTTCTACCATACTGCCTAGGAGCCACGGAGACTATAGCGCTGCCGCTACCACATCCAGTGAAACATTACAGTGATAGAAAATCATGCAAAACAGCGACGTAGCACTGCGAGTTTCCACTGTTTCCCCTTGACCCAGAGTGCCACGCCGTCTTCCCTTCAATTTAATCTTAGCTTCCCTTTTTAGCTTTGCGTGCGACATTGTGGTTGGTCCAAGATGAATGAAACTCTGGGGAGTGGACCAAATTTCCTATTCTAGACTACTTGTGAGATACATATGTATTATGAATTTGTGAATCCCCAGAATACATCAAATTGTTAACTGATAACCTGGACTGGAGTAGACATTGTTTGGGTGCTTTGTGTATCCAACTTGGCTTACAAAAGGGGAATTCTAAGTTTTCCAAATTTGAACTAGAAACCTTTTGGAAGAATTCTGGAAGACACAAAGTATTCAACAATGTCCCAGGTTATCAGTTGATAATTTGATGTATTTTGGACATTCACAAAGTCAAAGTATCTATAAAATATTCTAAGCATTGAGGAAGCTTTTCATAGGGAGTCCAGAATAAATTTTAATCTATTTCCCAAAGAAAGTGTTATGCAGAAAAGAAGCAGAGCAGTAACACTAAGTAACACAGCTCACAAATGAAACAAACCAAATAGACAGTTGATACAGAAATGACATAGAAACTGATGTCATAATCCAAATTACAGGATAAAACCCAATTAGCGCTCCTTTTGGAGATGTACCCTTGGAATCCATTTGAAATGATGCCCCAATTCTACCTCTCTTCAACCTCCATCATGAAAAACACCCATCTAAGTTGGACTTGATGACTTGTCCCCTTGACAATTAAGAAGTGAGCAACAATTAATTCCAATTTATCTTCTTTTTATAGACAGAGGCACCTTAATTATCCCCACTATCCCTATCTTTTCCTAGGAACACAATGACTGAACCAATTATATTCCACCAAAGAGGATATGGAAACTTCCTTGTAACTTGTGTTTTGAAACACATTTCACTTTTATTCCTTATTAACCCCAAGTCTGATCCCTGACACACCTAGTATATGAGCTCATAGTCTTACCTGTACAATCCTCAGTTCTGATACTGACTTAATACACCCCTCGCTCTTTACCTCTCTCTCTCCTCTCTGTCCACTGTCATCAGTGATGAGCCCCAGCTCTTCTGGTTTTCCAGTCACTTGGAAATCTCTGAAATACAAGGACAGGACACTGAATCAGCACAACATCAAAGTTGAAGCCAAGTCCTTCTGATCTGTCTGGAAGTCTACTGGAACCTCTGGAACCCATATATTTGCTAAGTGACTTAGTCTAGAAACAATCATTTTGCTACCAGCTATGTCATTGAACATCAGCAGAACCCAGCATTTAATGCTCTCACAGACTCTTCCCTATTTTCTCCCCCTTCCAAACCATTCAGTATATATACAGAACCTCTCACATGTATATGCCCTGGTTCAATTATTGTATGTCTACCAGTTTGCCTTCTACCAAACATGATATCTTGTTGTGAACTCACTTGACAAGACCATTGGATGCACAATCCTCAAAGTGAGTACACACATATCATTATTGATAGTTGAGCAAGTGTTCATCACTGTTTTTGGATTGACTGTGACTGACATGCATTTGTGAAAGCCAATTGGATCACAAGGCATGTTTTCTTTAGAAGAGTTATCTCTTTAGAACAATGTATGCATTCACTATACATTCCAAAAGTCATTTGCTTTTACTGTAGGGCTATGTCAGAATTGAATTGTAAGTGGTAAGAGTTGCAGTTAAACATAATGTCAGTAGAATAAAAGCAATAGATGTGTATGGTACAAGAATAGTATTTGGAAGTGAAGAGTAATCTTACAGTAAAAGTGAAGGACTTTCAGAATGTATGCAAATGCACACATTGTTCTGAAGAGATAGTTCTTCCAAAAGAATTATGTCTCATAATGTGAAAGGCAACAAATTCCCACAGTGATGTGTTCTTCCAACTGGGCCAAAAGTCACTATGCCAGGTTATCTGGCATTAGTCTGTAGACACTATTTAAACAGCAACTTGTTACACATATTCACCAACCATTCCAATGGTATGTAACACATGATCCAAATGGCTTTGACATGCACATGTCAGCCACAGTCAACTCAATTACATTTATCAAAGGCTTTACTGACTGTTGATAAAGTTATATGTGTACTCACTTAAGGATGATTAGTCCAAAGGTTTTGTCAAGAGAGTTTACAATGAGATGTCAAGTTTGGTGTAAAGCAACTGGTAGACATACAATAATTGAACTAGGGAACATACCTGCAAGATTCCTGTATTCAGTATACACTGAATGGTTTGGAAGGAAGAGTGAATGGGAAAGAATCTGTGAGGGTCAGAAAGTAGATAAAGTACATATATGCTAAATAAAAGCAATAGGGATGAAAGAACAAGGGAGGGAAGAAAATTGTAATTGAAGAAAAAGATTAGCAAACTAGAATTGCATCATGGAACATGTTTCCAAATCAAACAGCACTTTAGTCAGTAACAATGTCCATCTGAGTCTTTGGAAGGTGATCCTGCATGTTGAGGGTATTATTACCATAGAGTGTGATAATATTATTTGTCATCATAGGCTTTGGTGAAGTAGAATCTGTTCAGCCATTGAGTTCCTTGAAAAAGATGGGAATAGTGATAGGAATACTTAGGGTGTTTCTTTACAAGAACAGATTATAATTGGACCTGGTTATTGATTTTATCACTGAATATCAATGGAGTGATTTGTGGGACTTGTTGATGATAGGGTGTAGAGTAGTGATATTATGGAAGAATGTGGTGAATTTGGATTCTGAATGATGCTCTGAAGATAAGGTTCTAAATAAGATAGAAGTTAGTATGAGTCCAGACATTTGATCATGACAGGCTACACTTCTTTATCTAACTGTACTCTGATGTTAATCAATCACATTAATTGTATCTTACTAACCTCATTTCTATTTACAACTTCTATTACTTCAAATTCAATTCTGACAGTATAATTGAACTAACAACTACAGATAAAAGCATTTACCTTTGCTCCTTGATTCATGTTTACAACTCAACAGGAATAACTTCTCATCCAAAGGACTTGATCAACAGGATCAGCAAATACTTCTCTACAATTACCTAGATAAGCAATATCTGTAACACTAGATCAAGCACCACAATATAACAAAAATTTTATTACCACTGACCATTCATGTTCTCTTGATCAGATTCAATGAGGCAGACAGTTATTGTTACAAAAGAGAAAAATTAGCAGTCAAACTTGTCTTATCAATCAATTACAATCTGAACAAGCAATGGCAAATATTCCTTTACAACAAATTCCTGAACACTCATCCTCTGCATGATCCTTTGCAATTCCATTTGATTGCATATTAAACTCTCTGAACACATCTACAACTTGACAGAATGTTGATAATGCCTCACAGATGATCTTCAACTACCATATACTGGGGCTAATTATTGGTAACTAATACTCTCTACTTCATGAAATGAAAGAGATAGTTGCAGTTGTTGGAATATATAACACACTTATGTCATTGGTCCACGTTCACCTGTCCACATCCACCACAGTTCTTATTATACTTCTTTTTATATTTGTCTTCACACCCACTCCATATAGTATATAAAGTACAGTAATTGGTTCATTGCCTCGGTTAGAACCTGCTCTGAGTCCAATCCTCAAGCCTTCAGGCATTTGGTCCCAAGACACCATCTTATTTCATATCTATTCCTGTTCATGTTTGATATTTGTTCACAACCCTGACTTCAGTCCTTTGATCTCTGATCCCTGTTGCACTTCATATATAAGTCCTCATACATGTACACCAGACCTCAGTTCTGATATCAACTAAGATACATTAATAACATACATTCTCCTCACTCACTCTCTACAGTCCTCACTAGGCACCTGAACTTCGGGTGACCTTGGGCCCTGTCTGAAATACAGGGACAGGATGCTGAGCTGGCACAGCACATAAGCTGAAGCCAAGTCCCATTAGATCTCAACCTTGGTCATCTCAATTATTGAGTTTTATTTGAATGTATGTCTTGGTTCTTAACAGCCTCCTCAGTTCTTATCATTCATCAACTGGTGCTCAATAGCATTCATTTAGACATTCACTTACATCTATTATATATAGATACCATTTGGGTATTATGAACTATGTTGGATTCCCCTTCAAATGAATTGATTCGTACTTGAGAAACAGTTATAATTTGACAAGGAAAATTCAACTACGGTGTGACTGATATAATGTTAACAGGTCATGTGATACATTATGGTGCGAGCTCGCAACATTTCAACATACTAAGTCATTATCGTTCATCGACTGAGACTTCGTCTAGATTTCTATAGCAGTGAGATAAAATCATGGGCCGACGGATCTTGTTCTGCATTATGTACAGCCTAGGCATACACCATCATGCATATGAATATTACTATAGTGGCAATTTCTCCGAAAGCCACGTTTCTCACATCCATTAAATAGCACATGAAGATGTCTACTGTCATTTGTCCGCACCAGGTCGCAAACCACATGCACTGCTCACCTGACCCATGTCAAGCTACACAGCTGAAGAAGCTAGCACCGCTAATTACGTTAAGCGCCGCGATATCACTATAGCTGTGGGATAGGTCACACCTCTGGGCTCTTAAGTGCTCTTACAACCGCCAACTCGACCCTATGGCTGAAGTCGGACTTGCAGGCAAGCTCTTTAATACCAGTAACCTTTTCAGCTGGCATATTGATCAAACAAATTAGCCGGTATCGTTGGCTTGCTTCAGTTTGCCAGAATGACTATCACCACACTAATCCAGTATGGGACCGGTGTAAAGAACATGATAAGAGAAAAGAACAAAATCATCGATCAGCTATGGAGCCTGCTGAAAGTGCTTGAAGACGTACAGGCGTTGGTAGAGGAAGAAACTAAAGAACTCTCGCGATTACCCGCTTTGATCGAGCTGCTCAAAGGAAACAATGGCATTCCTCGCTGCCGTTCCGAGCTGGAAAAACTCAATTCAAAATTAGAAATCAGAGATGGACGTATAGATCACACAATGCAAGCGTTGAAGTGGCCGTTCACTCAAGGCGAAATTAAGAAGACTCTTGACTATTTAACAGAGTTCCAGCAGCTGCTGAGCTCGACCCTACAGGTGGATAATACGTATGTTGTACCTGCTGAACTTCAAACCCATGTTAATCATCTGAACAGACGCCTGATATTGGAAATACACACTGGTATGTGATACCTGGCAGAATAATAACAGTTGTTGATGTTCTGACGTTTCATAGATGATCACCGTCATAAGATATATGAGTGGCTATCAGCTCCTGATCACCAGTTAAAACATGCAATTGCTCGTAAGGAGCGACAGGAAACGACAGGCGAGTGGTTTGTGCAAGGAGAACGTTTCAAGGAGTGGAAAATCAAGCCTAATTCGTTTCTGTGGCTTCACGGAATACGTACGTCATCTATCGTGTCACCCGCTAATAGATGATCACTCCTAAGAGACCAACACAGCTGGCGCTGGGAAAACCATCCTATGGTACGTCAATCAACCTTGTCAACTTTCTTGCCAGCTGATATGCATGGGTCAGCTCCACCATCATCGAGGATATTTTCCGTAACTGCAAAGCAAGCCCCTCACTCGCAATTTCTTACTTCTACTTCGAGTTTAACAACAAAGAGATACATCTAGAAAATGTTCTCCGGTCTCTCATAAAACAGCTATCCCTACAATGCGCGAATACTCCTGAGGCCCTGGAGAAGCTGTTTCATGAGAACAAGGAGGGTCAGCGACCCCCCACCTCTCAGGAGTTGATTTCAACCTTCAAATCCATCACCGGCAAGTTCGAGAATGTGTGTCTTGTTTTCGACGCACTCGACGAATGTCAGGATCGACGTGAGTTCCTGAAGCTGCTGAAACAAATCCACAGTTGGGGACTTGGTACATTACATCTTCTGGCAACTAGTCGGCAGGAGGAAGACATTACCAAAGCCCTGAAGAATCTAGTTTCTCATGATGTGGCCATGGACGTAAGTCTTATCGACAATGACATTCGGTTTCATATATCGAAGACACTGGATGACGATGCCGAGTTTGGAATGTACTCCGAAGAGGAGAGGAAACTGGTTGAGAGTGCTTTGACTGAGGGCGCACATGGGATGTAAGATTTTCTATCCGCCTATTTGAAATTAGTACTGAAAATTGAGCAAGGTTTCGATGGGTGAGCTGTCAGCTGGATGTACTGCGAAAGTGCGAATCTCCTGCGAAGCTCAGGAAAGCACTGAAGTCCCTACCGAAGACGTTATACGGGACTTACGACCGCATCCTGTCAAATATTGACGAAGAACATAGGAGGGACACTCTCAGGATCTTACAGTGGCTTGCATTTTCATTTCGGAGGATCTCACTGGAAGAAGGAGCCGATGTGCTCGCCACTGACCCTGACGCAGATGATGGAGTTTTATTTGATGCAGATCGACGGCCCTGGAACCCACGAAACATTGTCGCCATGTGTCCGAGTCTGGTCATCATTACTGTCTCAGACAATCGGTATTCCCCCGCGGGGGGCACAGCCATTGATCCGTACTGGTGGCGCATCACTCAACGAGAAGAGCTCAGACTAGCTCACTTCTCTGTGCGAGAATATCTGATCTCTGACCATCTTCGCCAGCACGACACATTATCATTCTATCATATCAGCCAGACAATTGCTCATACGACAATTGCCCGGACATGTCTTGCTTACTTGTTGCAATTCGCCCCGGATAGTCTCGTAAACTCTAGTACAAGCAGATCCCATCCACTATCTCTTTATGCTGCGAAGTACTGGATGGAACACGCTCGACAAGATAATGGAGAGTCGGATACATTGCACCGACTGATCATGCACATCCTTCAATCCAAGGGCGTGTATACGAACTGGCTGAAGCTTTACAACCCGAATCGTCCTAATGAAGAGCAACCGGGAGTACCACGTAAGAGATGCTCCCCTCTCTATTACACGTCGTTGGCTGGGTTGAAAAGAGCGACTGAATGCCTCTTGGAGGATGTTTCAGATGTGAATAAACGAGAAGGTTTTTTTGGCAGTGCACTGCAGGCGGCGTCGTACTGTGGTGAAGAGACCATCGTTTATTTGCTGCTAAGGAAAGGAGCGGACGTCGAGATGAAGGGAGGAGAATATGGCAGTGCATTACAGGTGGCATCGTTGCGAGGTCATGTGAACATCGTTCGCTTACTACTGGAACACGGAGCGGATGTGAACTCGCCGGGAGGAGAGTACGGCAGTGCGCTACACGCGGCGTCATACTATGGTAAAGAGAACACCGTCCGCTTGCTACTTGAGAAGGGTGCAGATGTTAACATGCAGGAAAGAGTGTACGGCAGTGTAATACAGGCTGCATCGTACTATGGTCACAAGAACATAGTTCGCTTACTGCTGGATAAAGGAGTAGACGTCAATATGGAAGGAGGACGCTATGGCAGTGCAGTACAGGTGGCGTCGTTACGAGGTAATGACGACATGGTTCGCTTGTTATTAGAACAGGGAGCGAACGTGAACTTGCAGGGAGGAGAATATGGCAGTGCCATACAGGCGGCATCGTCGCTAGGTCACGAGAGCATGGTTCGCTTGCTGATAGAGAAAGGAGCGGACGTCAACCTGCGGGGAGGATACTATGGCAGTGCACTGCAGGCAGCGTCGTACTATGGCAACGAGGATATTGTTCATTTCCTGCTAGAGAAAGGGGCGGACGTCAACTTTCAGGGAGGAAGGTATAGCAGTGCGCTGCATGAGGCGGTGCTAGAAGGCAATGAGAGCATGGTTCACTTGCTACTTGAACAGGGAGCGGACGTCAACATGCAGGGAGGGTACTATGGTAGTGCACTACAGGCAGCATCATACCTTGGTAACGGGAACATTGTCCGTTTACTACTAGAGAAGAGAGCCGACATCAACTTTCAGGGAGGACGGTATGGAAGTGCGCTGCACGCGGCAGCGTCAAGAGATCACGAGAACATTGTTCGTTTACTACTAGAACAGGGGGCGGACGTCAACATGCAGGAAGAAAGGTATGGAAGCGCTCTATACGCAGCGACGTTAAAGGGTCGTGATAACGTCGTCCGGTTGCTACTTGAGAAGGGAGCGGATGTCAACATGCAGGGAGGAGAATATGGCAGTGCCCTACAGGCCGCGGCGTCAGAAGGTGACGAGAGCGTGCTCCGCTTGCTAATAGAGAATGGAGCGGACGTCAACATGCAGGGAGGATGTTATGGCAGCGCACTACAAGCAGCATCGTACTGTGGCAACGAGAACATCGTCCGTTCTCTTTTAGAGAAGGGAGCAGACGTCAACATGCAAGGAGGAGAATATGGCAGTGCCCTACAGGCTGCGACGTTACCCGGTCGCGAGAGTATTGTCCGCTTGCTGCTAGAAAATGGAGCGGACGTTAACATGCAGGGGGGATACAATAACAGTGCACTACAGACAGCATTGTACTGTGGCAACGAGAACATCGTCCGTTCACTTTTAGAAAAGGGAGCGAACGTCAACATGCAAGGAGGATCCTTTGGTAATGCATTACAAGCGGCGTCGTATTATAGTGAAGAGAACATCGTTCGCTTGCTGATAGAGAACGGGGCGGACGTCAACATGCGGGGGGGAGAATATGGCAGTGCCCTACTGGCAGCGGTGTCAGAAGGTGACGAGAGCATGGTTCGCTTGCTGCTAGAAAATGGAGCAGACGTTAACATGGAGGGTGGATACTATGGCAGTGCACTACAGGTAGCAGCGTACTATGGGAACGAGAACATCGTCCGTTCTCTTTTAGAGAAAGCAGCGGACGTCAACATGCGAGGATCCTTCGGCAGTGCATTACAAGCAGCATCGTACTGTGGCAGCGAGAACATCATCCGTTCTCTTTTAGAGAAGGGCGCGGACGTTAACATGCAAGGAGGATACTTTGGCAATGCACTTCAGGCAGCATCGCACCGTGGTAACGAGGACATCATCTGCTTACTCCTAGAAAAGGGAGCGGACATCAACTTGCAGGGAGGAGAGTATGGCAGCGCGTTACAAGCGGCAGCGTCAGAAAGTCACGAGAACATTGTTCGCCTGCTTCTAGAGAAGGAAGCGAACGTCAACATGCAGGGAGGAAAATATGGTAGTGCACTTCAGGCAGCATCGTACCGTGGTGACGAGAACATCGTTCGCTTGCTTCTAGAGAAAGGGGCGGACGTCAACAGGCAGGGAGGAGAATATGGCAGTGCCCTACTGGCAGCGGTGTCAGAAGGTGACGAGAGCATGGTTCGCTTGCTGATAGAAAATGGAGCGGACATCAGCATGCAGGGAGGATACAATGGCAGTGCGCTACAAGCAGCAGCGTACTATGGTAGCGAGAATATCGTCCGTTCACTTTTAGAGAAGGGAGCAGACGTCAACATGCAAGGAGGATCCTTCGGCAGTGCATTACAGGCGGCGTCGTATTATGGTGAAGAGCGCATCATTCGCTTACTGGTAGAGAGAGGAGCGGACATCAACATAGAAGGAGGAAAGCATGGCAGTGCACTTCAGGCAGCATCGCACCGTGGTAACGAGGACATCATCTGCTTACTCCTAGAAAAGGGAGCGGACATCAACTTGCAGGGAGGAGAGTATGGCAGCGCGTTACAAGCGGCAGCGTCAGAAGGTCACGAGAACATTGTTCGCCTGCTTCTAGAGAAGGAAGCGAACCTAGATGTTCAAGGTGCATTGCATGCCGCGTCGTCAAAAGGCCACCATGCGATTGTCACTCTCCTTGAATCTCAACAGCGCAACTAGCCCGACTAGGAAACGGCAGTCGGTCCTACCTGAATTCTTCTGGTTTCTTTTTTTTTTTTTTCGTATTATCATTATAATTTACAGTATATTCTTGCTTGTATTTCTATCATTTTACAACCCAGAGCTTACGGCGCCACCCTCAATTTCGTAATTGCAACTGCATTTACGGGATCCAGATGGAAGTTTAATTGAGCTATTGAAGGGGGTCATCAGGACATTGTGAGAACGTACCATAGTTGCTTGAGAAGGGTGCCAATAGGGAAGGAGAAAAATAATGCGCCGCAGGTGACCACCACTACCGTTTCGATAACTATTAGCAACATGTAGGATACCCGTATGGACAGCCGAACTCTCATTATTGTACCAAATTCTGAAAAAAAAAAAACAGCCGTATGCAGTGAAGACTACTTTTTGAAGAATATTCCATAGTGAATAAGTGAAGCTTATAGTGGAATGACTATTACACCCTATTACACCCGACTTGAAAACCAGATACGGAGACCCGAAATAAATAAAAAAAGAAGAATCCTTTGAAGCTTCCTTCATATGGGGTATGCCTACAACTCAGTTTGGACGATTACTCCGTTCGCGAGGATACTGTAGGTCCCCTGTCGAGCTGCTCCCTACAGCAGTCAACGTCATCCCTACAGACCTCACCTCGTGCGTCTCCCGCCTCTGCGACGGTCCGTTCTCTCCATATACGTCCGGTCTAGAGTGGAACCACAAATCTTACCACTAGCGGTTTGAAGGACCTAGGTGACCGTCACATCGGTGAGGTCTACCTCACTGGCACAAACAAACTCTCCACTATCCTACTCGACTGTGGGGCATCCGCCCACATGTTTTTTGATAGCTCATATTTCTCATCATACACCCCATCAGCTGCACTGGAATCCATTTCAGTTGGTGATGCTCACAGTGTTCCAGTAGCAGGTCATGGAACGGTCACATTCAAAAGCAAGCTGCCAAATGACTTTTGCAAAATCATGCTTAGCAATGTCCTCCATGTCCCTAAATTAACAGCAAACTTGGTCAGTCTTGGAAAACTGTGGTGAGCTGGCACAGTGGTCAAAACTGTAACCAATGGTTTGGTTATTTACTTAGGCAAGGATGAATTACTTCATGCATTGCTTGGAGGTGAATCAGGTACCCTGTACTTGATCCAATACTTGAATGAGAGTAAAAACTCTGCATATATCACAATAGGTGGGAGTTTACAACACTGGCATTGGCATTTAGGTCATGTCAACCTTGAAGCTATTTGAGAAATGCACAAGCAGAACCTAGTCAATGGACTGACTATCTCTCAATCCCATGCCTATGATCAGGTTTGCAAAGCTTGTGTGCTAGGCAAACCACATTGGGTGCCATTCCCAAAGGCCAGCACAACAAAGTACAAGAAGATGGATCTCCTGGTAGTTGATCTCACAGGTCCACTGTCTGTGGAAACCTTGTTATAAATATGAACCCTTAAGTTTTCACTCAATATATATGGATCCACTACTCACCATTATATTCACTATATCATCAATCCTCCTCCTATCACATTTATGTTTGACATGCTATTTCTCTGTGACAACTACAAGATATTATGAACACACCCAATCACATATATGGACCCAAAAGCAACAGATCCAATATTCCAGTATTTTCCCCTTTTTCTTCACATTCATTCAGCAGCTAATTGGGCCATCCCTTTATATATAGAGAGATAAATTAGGAATGGGAGCACTGGACAACAGCTCCAAGGGGCACAGGAACCTTTTACATATATTTGCCTGCTGACCATGAGGTCATTGGAGTAAACCTTAACCCTGACCTCCTATATGTCTCCCCTTTTCTCCACACTTCTCCTGTGACCTCCCCCTTAGTTTACTTGTATAAATCAATGCTCCAGAAACACTATACACAATGAATAAATTCCAATTCACTCTTACTCACTAAGAGAATATCTATTTTATTATTTTCTTTTATTCTACAACCAATCTAAGACTGAATCCTTTATTGATTCATCATCTATACTATTTATCTACATATTATCTACCCTTCACCACTCAACATTCATCCTCCAAACCTTCAGAACATTCCTTATTGTCACTGACATTTATCAGTTTGAACTCCAACACATACTAGCTAATTGCTGTGCTGATTATTCAGCAGCTCAACCACAATTGTCCAGTTATCCAAAGGGATTGGCTTAGTCTTAATATAAATATAATCATTTATATTTTATATCAAACATGTACTGGGATGTCATATGCACTCCTTGCTTTAGAAGTTAGTTGCTGATTCCCTGTTGGTTGTCTGTTGCAATCAAAGGATGAGGCAGCAAATGCCTTGAAGGAGATAGTAGCAATGCTGGAACACCAATCTGGAAAGCAACTCAGGCATATAAGATGTGATAATAGCACAGAATTTATGAAGAGTGTTATTCACTCCTTTTGTCAAAGAAATGGCATTATTCTCAAAACCACTGTACCATACTCACTAGAGCAGAATGGAATTGCTGAATGAGCAATTTCCATTTGCATTGATATTGTCAGATCTATGCTAAGCTTGGCTAAACTTGATTTATGTTACAGGGGGGAGGTATTTATATATGCTGTCCACATCCACAGTTGCACTGTCACATGTTCACTTGAAGATACAGTCCCATTTGCTGCCTGGTATGGCAGGAAGCCTGATGTATCACATCTCCAGATATTTGGTTCAGTATGCTATGCCAATATTCTGAAGAAACCACAAAGTGGAAAACTGGAAGAAATGTCACTCAAAGCTACATTCTTGGATAGTGGGCAGATGAAACAAAAGGTTACTGTTTAGAAGAACTGGAGACCAGGAAGCTTATAACATCCTGTGATGTACAGTTTGTGGAGGATGTCAGGGGATAACCAACTCTCGCCAAGCTCTACACCTCTGACACCTTCACACATTCGAGGCACAAGTCCAAAGCATGAGAACCTCAGTCTGAAGCCTTGGGTCATTGACCCGAAGCCTCTGATTACCAGTCCAAAGTCTCAGGCCTCTGGTTTGAAACCTTGGACCACCTCGGGGGTAACCCAAACATCTAACCCAAACACCCGGCCTGACATCCGGCCTTCATCAGGGATAAATTACCTTATGGGGATAGAAGTCAGGCAGGGTTGACAGTGCATAGGAGTGCCCCTGGTTGGGCATTAGGTAGTCGTATATAGTTGCATCACTGGTAGTGAGGACCCTTAGACTTTTCTCTTTGGATTTCCCCTCTACTAGGTGAGAGTTTCCCTTTATTGTATCTCCTTGCCTGTATATATCTTTGGATTTCCCCTCTACTAGGCACCTGTGAGCACTGGGAGGGTTGCCCTTACAGAGGATGATAGTCCAACTGATTTGGCTATCATTGAAACACAAGGCATTTTACCAACAAATGCTAAGATAATGAGTTTGATCCCAGATAGGAAAATAGAATCTCACCAGCACAAACAATTGCTCCTAGACCTCAGGCCAATGATGTACAACCTACAGCAAACACAGTACCCAGTACAAATGGGGTAGAAGAAAACCTAACATGATCATTACGATGGGCAAACCTTCCACCTCGAAATCATCCTATGTGAGCTCACACACCTCCCACTCAGTTTGGTATACAAGCATCTGAAGAAGATGTTAATGCAGTCACTAGGGGAGGCATCTTACCAAGCTTACATTACCTATACAGGTGAGCTAGCAACATGGAAAGAAGCAATGGCATCACCCAGCTTGAAGTAGTGGGAGAAATCATTAGCAACTGGCAATGGAAAACAAAACTTAACAATACTATGAGAAGTCTTAGCTTTAAAATGAGTCAGGCTGATGACTGCTTCTTCATCCTCTGAGGAAATGGCAAAACAATACTACTTGTATTAGTTTATATTGACAATATGGCTGTAGTGTCAGAATCCAAATATCAGTGATAAAGATATAAAAGAATGCTGGGTTAGTGAATCTGTTCGGAAATATTCCTAATGATACTAGAATGGTTTATGAAAGTAGACAGAAATCCTACAGTAAAAGCGAATGGCTTTCGGAACGTTTGCGAATGAAATGCATAGTTCCAAAGAGATAGAGGTTCTGAATGGATTCTATCTCATAGATTGAATGAACTTGGCAGTCTATGTCGATCACAGCCAATAATCTTATATTCTTTTGAAGTGGGTTTTAACTAATAAAAGTGGAATTGGAGTGCTTACTCAAAAAATATAAAGTTGTTGTTTTTAGGTGAGTTGAGGACAAGTTGGCAAGTGTGAGTAGAAGAATCAAGTTGACATACAATAATTGAACTAGGGAATATACATGCGGATTGTTTGGCTATATACCGAAGGATTTGGAAGAGAAAGCAAATGGGAATGAGTCCGTGAGGATCGGAAAATAGTCAAGGTACATGTATACTAATTAAAGGCCATAGAAAACAAAGAACAATGATGGAAGGAAAATTGTGAATGAAGAAAAAAGGATAATAGACTATTACCAGCTCCTGAAACATGTTTCTGAATTGTATGGCTTTTTTGGGTAGAGATAGCCATGCCTAAATCTTTCGGAGAGTTATTATGAGAGTCTAGAATGTTCATATCATCAAGTCTGATGATATGGCATGTCATTGCAAGCTTTGGATGAATATGAATAACTCAATCCATAATTTTATGGTGAAAGATGGGGATAGTGATGGGGATAGTCAGGGTGGTTCTTTTCTAAAAAAAGAATATGATTGAACCTGACCATTGATTGTTTCACAGGTATTGTTTCACTAGATGAAGTGTTTGAGTCGAAATGATAGATAAAAGAGTTGTTGGATAAAATTAATGAGAATGTGGGTATGTTACTTTGGACTTCGGAAGAAATACTTCGGAAGGATTGCTTCGGAACGAGGATGGTATGAATGGAATGTCCAAATTGTGATTGTGACATGTAGCAGGAAAGTCAATCACTCAGATTAAACAGTTCAAAACTGATATTAGCAAGAAGTTTGGTATTACTGACTTTGGGAAACTACACTACATCCTTGGGATTCAAGTTCACTATGATAGAACAGCACTTACCATATCACTGAATCAAACAGCATATGTCTGTCAAATCCTGATGCACTTTGGCATGCAAAATTGTGCACATGTTTCCACACCCCTTGGTGTCAAACACAATCTTTCAAATTCACAGTCACCACAAACAGAAGAGGAATGCACTGAATATCTCAAATACACAAATGGCCTTCACTACCTTGAGATTGTAGGTTCATTGCTTTATGCCACACAAACATGGCCAGGTATTCAACACATGATTGGAATTGTCTCATAATTTGGTGGAAATCCTAGTAGATCTCATCTTGAGACTGCAAAGTGCATTAAGGTATCTGAAAGGAACAGTATAGTTCAAACTGAAATTGGGACATACTGGAAATCAGGAAGTTAACCTTATTGGTTGGACAGATTCCAACTGGGCAGAAGACATTGACTCAAGGCAATCTGTAGGAGACTTTGTTTTCAACATTAAAGGAGGATCAGTTTCCTAGTCATCCAAAAAACACCTACAGTCACACTTTCTACCATTGAAGCTGAGTACATGGCTGCATCCAATGCCACAAAGGAGGCAATTTGGCTATAAGTTCTCCTTAAGAATTTAGGTTATTTGCAAAGCACAGCAACAATATTACATGCTGACAACAAGGGCTGTATTGGACTTGCATAGAACCCTGTCATACATTCAAGAGCAAAGCACATGGACATTCAGCATCATTTTATATGAGAGAGAATTGAGTGTTTGGAGATTGATCTAAAATTTGTTTCTACCAAAGCCATGTTAGCTGACATCTTCACTAAGCAGTTGAAAAGGGAGACTTTTGAAAGGTTCAGATTGGCAGGAGTGGGAGAATACCACCTGAATCCCCGTCGAGCGGGAGTAACGAAGGAATAATGGTGATTATTGGGACCTGATAGTACAAAGCGCATTCAGGCGCCCACAGTGCTTAGTAATCGTAAATTTCCAACGCGGGAAATTTCCAATGCGGGAGTTCACGCGTCTCTTCGTGAACTCCAGGTACGAATGTTTCTCCTACATATCTAACGTAGCTGATTTAATATATGCGTCTCTTCGTGAACTCCAGAGCTTGAAATTCAACCTGTTTTGCGCATGTTAAACCAAACTTGCAACATACAGGCAGCGGCGTCAGAAGGTGACGAGAACGTGTTTCGCTCACTGATAGAAAAAGGAGCGGACATCAACATGCAGGGAGGATGTAATGGTTGCGCACTACAAGCAGCATTGAAGTGTGGCAGCGGGAACATCCTCCGTTCTCTTTTAGAGAAGGGAGCGGACATCAACATGCAGGGAGGATGCAATGGCTGCGCACTACAAGCAGCACTGAACTGTGGTAGCGGGAACATCCTCCATTCTCTGTTAGAGAAGGGAGCGGACATCAACACGCAGGGAGGAGAATATGACGGTACACTACAGGCAGCATTGTACTGTGGCAATGAGAGTATTGTCCGCTTGCTACTAGAAAAGAGAGCAGATGTTAACATGCAAGGAGGATACTTTGGTAGTGCATTACAAGCAGCATCATTCTGTGGCAGTGAGAACATCATCCATTCTCTTTTAGAGAAGGGAGTGGATGTTAACATGCAAGGAGGATACTTTGGCAATGCATTACAAGCACCATCACTCTGGCAATGAGTATATCATCCATTCAATTTTAGAGAAGGAAGCAGACATCAACATGCAAGGAGGATCCTGTGGCAGTGCATTACAGGCGGCGTCGTATTATGGTGAAGAGAACATCATTCACTTGCTGATAGAGAAAGGGGCGGACGTCAACATGCAGGGAGGAGAATATGGCAGTGCACTTCAGGCAGCGACTAGGCCATCATCTGCTTGCCCCCAAAAAGGGAGCGGACATCGGAGGAGAGTGTGGCAGCGCATTACAAGCGGCAGCGTCAGAAGTGATAAAATTAAGAGAGTGCAGCGATGAGCGAGAACAGCGCGGCATTAACTCGAGCCGGCTGTGAGGGACAGAACCAAAAATACTCGAAGCAAGAGGACAAGCTAACTCTTGCTTAAAATGTCAGACTCAACTACAGTGAGTGGCCAGGCTAAAACCGACTAATTTATTTAGCTACCTATGTAAAACTACTTATACATGAAGAAATAGGAGTTTAGGGGCTTAGGGGCAGAAACATTTAGCCAGCCATTAAAACTTATCTAAGAACAAGTTTCTCATTTCCTAACAAGAAGGTCACGAGAACATGACTTGCCTGCTTCTAGAGAAGGAAGCGAACCTAGATGTTCAAGGTGCATTGCATACCGCGTAGTCAAAAGGCCACCATGCGATTGTCACTCTCCTTGAGTCTCAACAGCGCAACTAGCCCGACTAGGAAACGGCAGTCGGTCCTACCTGAATTCTTCTGGTTTCTTTTATTTTTTTTCGTATTATCATTATAATTTACAGTATATTCTTGCTTGTATTTCTATCATTTTACAATCCAGAGCTTACGGCGCCATCCTCAATTTCGTAATTGCAACTGCATTTACGGGATCCAGATGGAAGTTTAATTGAGCTGTTGAAGGGGGTCATCAGGATATTGTGAGAACGTTTCATACTTGCTTGAGAAGGGTGCCAATAGGGAAGGAAGAAAATAATGCGCCGCAGGTGACCACCACTACCGTTTCGATAACTATTAGCAACATGTAGGATACCCGTATGGACAGCCGAACTCTCATTATTGTACCAAATTCTGAAAAAAAAAAAAAACAGCCGTATGCAGTGAAGACTACTTTTTGAAGGATATCCCATAGTGAATAAGTGAAGCTTATAGTGAAACGACTATTACACCCTATTACACCCGGCTTGAAAACCAGATACAGAGACCCGGAATAAAAAAAAAAAAAGAAAAAAACCTTTGAAGCTTCCTTCATATGGGGTATGCCTACAACTCAGTACGGACGATCTCTCCGTTCGCGGGGATACTGTAGGTCCCCTGTCGAGCTGCTCCCAACAGCAGTCAACGTCATCCCTACAGACCTCACCTCGTGCGTCTCCCGCCTCTGCGACGGTCCGTTCTCCCCATATACGTCCGGTCTCGAGCTAGAACTTCCTGGCGGTGGTCCAAAAGGATCTGCTCCTCGTGGCCCTTTTGAAACATCGCTGCCGGTGTCTTGGTATGCACCCGAGGCGCCAGGGACCATCTTGGCGAGGACTGGGCTCAACGGGCGTGAGGTCGATGATTTTGGTGGGATGGGACCTGGCCCAGTTGGTACAGGAGTGATTTGCATCGGGCGAGGGGAGGACGGGAATAAGCCTAGTCCACTATTGGAGTTGAGGCTAGAGTGTGAGGCTGGATTGGGTTGGGGAGGGCTAGAAGGAGCCTGACGTCGAGTAGAAGGCGGAGAGCCAAGCGAGGTATGGCGTGATTGATGGGAAAGTACATGTGGCGGAGGGAGACGGGTGCTCGGACTTCCAAGAGTTGGTCGTGGTTGTTGCGATTGCGGGGTATCGTCCCATGTTTCATGCCGCTGGGACTGATGATGTGGAGAGGAGGGAGGAAAAGATGAGGGCATAATACGTTCGTATCCCATGGCACCTGAGGACGGCTGACCATGGAGGGACGCAGATGGGGGATGCATTATGTCCATTCCTGTGCGTCTGTCTCGCTCCCGTTCCCGCTGTAACTCCCTGTCTCTATCCCTATCCCTATCCCTTTCGCGCTCGCGCTCACGTTCGCGAACCATACCATCAGCATCGTCACGTCGCCAGAACCCTCCCGGACCACCTAATTTCTCATCAGACATGTGCGAGAACCCTGATTTCTCAGGAACAAGGCCAGAGTTTGGATGTACACTTTGAGGAAATGACATATCTGGTGCGCGTCTAGGGGGTGGGACAGTTGATGGTGGAACGCTTGAACCCGGGCCCGCTCCTGGACCTGTGTGGTGGTGGTGGTGCACATGTACATGATGGTGGTGGGGATGGGGATGGTGGTGTGTTGGGTGTTGGTGGGGATGAGGATGAGAGAAGGAATGAATGTTGTGTGTGTGTGAGGGGTGCTGATGAGGAATTGTATGATGTGGGTGCGGATGGGAATGGAGTGGTAAGATGCCCTGACGTTGCGTTGCTCTTTCTCGATCTCTATCTCTATCTCTATCCCGCTCCCTGTCCCTTTCACCCCTTACTTCTTCCTCAAGCCGCTTCTTCGCCCAGCCATTAATCCCCGGCTCCTCTCCCGGAAATGCATTGATAGCAAGCGGTCTAAAATGCTGTCCTGCAGTGGGTTCAAATAGCGATGATTGAGGACGTTGCACTCTTTCCCTCTCCCTCTCCTTAGCGTCCCTAGCAGAGTGTTCTCCAATACCACCTGTGCTGCCGTTTGGAAATCCTATCAACCCGTCGTTTACTCCGGGAATTCCCCCCGGGCCATCAACAGCCCAGAACCGTCGTTTCCCGCTCGTAATATACCCCAAGTCAGTCTCAATTTCTGAGGGGCCCAACAAAGATAGCGAAGGGCGTGCAGGATGCATAGGGTATGCTGATGAATATGGCGCACGGGCGTCAAAATCGAGAACAGCAGCGAGAGGCGGCGCCAGGGGTAGGGTACGCGGCTGTGGTGGAGGCGGAACACGACGAACTGAAAATAAGACTGGGAATTACGATTCAAATAATGGAACATGAAATAAATACGTACATGGTTGGGGTCTCTCGTGTGCCCTACGCTGTCGCTCAAGCTTCCGCCGTTTGCGGTTATGAAATGCAACCATGTCGGCCTGAAGTGTATCCCGTTCATACTAGATAGTTATCAGGAACACTCAGCAGACTATTTGTCAGAGAGACAGACCTTCCACCATTCCCAAACACCGTTCTGATCATCTCGTCTTCTAGCTCGAACACTCGACTCTTCGAAGGCACGGCGTCGCGCAGCCAACTCCAACCGTTTATCGCGTCGGGTTGAGAGCTCAAGCTGAAGGTGAAGTAGCTCTGGATGTGTGCCTGTGCATAAAAATGAGAGGCAGTCTAATCATGGAAGAAGACTCGGACCATTGACGACCATTCCCTCTTCTTCAACAAGCTCCTCCATTTTCTCCACGTAGAGCCGTTCGCGGAGAAGAGCAAACTTGAGTTCAATAATTGCGAGTGCGTCAAGCGCCTCAGCTCGATGGGCAGGCTGAAGGTCAAGTAAATCCGGTTCTGGAGTGGGAGAGTTAGATGAAGGCTCTGGACTCGGGGAGGCAGCCTCTATGTCTGGATCTGCTTCGAGATCACCGTCTATTTCGGGCTTTAGCTCTGGGTCTTCCAGCTCTGGTTCGTCGTTGTCTGCAGCTTCGTCATCTTGTTCGACTTCGACTTCTGCATCTACTTCGGGAGGGACGTCTTCGGGTTCTGGTGAAGGAGATGCTTCCGGGGACCCCACATCCGTGTGCATTACGGGGACAGGGATCGTCATTGGTGCTGCAAGAGACGAGCTAGGGGCTGGCTTTGATACAGGTGGCGAAGGCGCCGCATCATCGAGTTCAACGTCCGTAGCGGGTGAAGATGGCCTAGAAGATGGCCTAGAAGACGCGATATCATCGTCTCCATCGTCGTGAGAAGATGAATCTTCGGCGGCGTTATCTAGGTCGGTTTCGCTGTGCCCGTCGTCATCTGGTAAGCGCGATAGATGATCGCTGGTGATGGAGTGGGGAGAAGCTGGCAGTAAATGCTCTAGGTTTTCCTCTGTAGAGTCGATTTCCATGTCATCTTCTCCCTTACCCTGATCGCCCTCCATACTGATGGCACCGGCTGGCACTACTTGCCTGCCATCCTCGACAGGGAGCTGCTCGTGATCCTGCTCTCGTTCCTGATATAGATCCTGTTCCTGTTCGCGCTCGTGCCCTTGCTCCTGCTCATGCCCCTGTTCCTGCTCGTGCCTCTGCTCCTGCTCGTGCCTCTGCTCCTGCTCCTGCTCCTGCTCTTGCGCTTGCTCCTGCTCCTGCTCCTGCTCCTGCTCCTGCTCCTGCTCTTGTACTTGCTCCTGCTCCTGCTCTTGCTCCTGCTCTTGCTCCTGCTCTTGCTCCTGCTCTTGCTCCTGCTCTTGCTCCTGCTCTTGCACTCGCACTAGCTCCTGCTCTTGCTCTTGCTCCTGCTCCTGCTCCTGCTCCTGCTCCTGCTCTTGCTCCTGCTCCTGCTCCTGCTCCTGCTCCTTCTCTTGCTCCTGCTCCTGTTCTTGCTCTTGCTCCTGCTCCTGCTCTTGCTCTTGCTCCTGCTCTTGCTCCTGCTCCTGCTCCTGCTCCTGCTCCTGCTCCTGCTCGTGATCCTGTTCTCGTTCCTGATATAGATCCTGTTCCTGTTCGCGCTCGTGCCCTTGCTCCTGCTCATGCCCCTGCTCGTGCCCCTGCTCCTGCTCATGCTCATGCCTCTGCTCCTGCTCCTGCTCATGCTCATGCTCATGCCTCTGCTCCTGCTCCCACTCCCGCTCCTGCTCCAGATCTGGCCCCTGCTCATGCCTCTGCTCCCGCTCCTGCTCCTGCTCCTGCTCCTGCTCCTGCTCCCGCTCCTGCTCCTGCTCCCGCTCCCGCTCCTGCTCTTGCTCTTGCTCTTTCTCCTGCTCTTTCTCCTGCTCCTGCTCTTGCCTCTGCTCGAGTTCCTGCTGTTGTCTCTGTGCGTGCTCCTGGGCTGGGTCATCGATAGATAGCTCCTGGGGATCACTTTCTGGTGCTTGTGCATCCAGTTCTGGCCGCTGCGCGTCGTCCTCCTGATTCTGTCTTTGCTCATTGACTACCTGCTCCTCTGGAGCAGCTCTCTTTGTCTTGTAAGCCCAATCCCACATGTCTCCCGGAACGACGCCACCTCTCTTCCTTCTTGAGCGCGTTCGAGTCGATCCAGTCTTTTCGCCGTCGTCTTCATCTTCGCCGTTCAAAGGCTGCTTGCCCTCCTCGTCGTCTGAGAGTTCCGACAACTCTGAGCCAGACTCAAGTCCTGCAGCACGTGCTGAGGCAGTGCTGGATGGCTTCGGCGGTGGACTCATAGGTGGTGGAGATGGTGTCGGCGACGTTAGCGGCGTGCTCGAAATCGTAGAGTGCACCATGCTCAACGTGCTTTGGTTTGTGGCGCGCATGTGACTGTGTCACACATGGCTTCCAGCGATCGTCGTATCATTGGCCTTCGGAGCTTCAAATTAGAGCCTTTGAAAAACAAGGAGATATTGAAAATGCCTGAAAAATGCTCAGAGATTGGTTCTCAAATCAGATATATCGCATATTTTTTACTCTCGATACAGCAAACAATCATAACGTCAGCACGGCAATGGTGGTATCATCCATCCACGCATTATCACTTTCCAACGTCAAGTACTGTGCAACAGTATCAGTGTCCCCTCCGAGTGCTTGCCACAAGAGTTCCAATGCCGGAGAGACTCCTCTTTCCATCGCCGATCCCACTGTTTGCACCCAGTGCGTAATGTCGTTGTTCTGTTTGGGATAGACTCCAGTCAAACCATCGGAACACATGATGAGAAACGTATTGGGGGCTGCAGCATCCATTTTCTCATCCATTTTCCCAGTAAGGCGATGGTGAAGGACATCCGGACGGTTAGACAGGTAAGGATGTGTTAAGTTCCGAGACAGCAACTCCTCGAGCCTCATGCCGACGAAAGCCTGCGGCTTCAAGAACACCAAAGTGGCGAAAGCCGCCGGAAGTTTGTAGGTGTAATCGCCCAGTGCTGTTCAACTATTAGCTGTAATAATATAATACCTGATGAGCTCATACCTCTCGTTACCGCAATCCCGCCGAGTACGCGATCTTTCAAAATACACTCGTTTTCACCAGGATGTTCGTCCCTGATACGTTGCACTTCGGCCTTGTTTCCCCCGTTATGGTTAGTAGTTAATGGTGTGGCTTTCCATGTTCCATCGGGTAAGTTTGTCCCCAGTACTACGAAAAGAGATGACCCATCCATCATGGTGTGTCGACACACGAAAATATATTTGCTGACCTGCTTCGCAATCACCCAGATTCGCGACCCACAAATTTTCACCTGAAGGGTCGACGATAGAGATCAATGCAGTAGACCCTTGCTTGCACCTAAGCATCTTCTTAAGATTCTGGCTGTCGGCTTCCTTGAGGATCTCCCATATTTGATGACCCGAAAGCGTGAGTACCGCATCAAGTCCTCCCGGGAACAGGGATAATAAATCATTTAGAAGGGACTCATCAAATTTTGTAATTGTGTCTGCCAAGAGCGACGAGACTATTTCTGGTGAAAAACAGATAGAAGCGCTTTCCGTTTCCTGCAGTAACCCCTCCAGTTTGGATCTGATCCTGAGTGGCAGTTCTGTCGCAGCGTAATCAACAGTCTCATGCCCCGAATGTCCTACAGAAGAGGTAAAGACGTTGAGCTACCCTGTGCATAGGAGAGAAAAAATGCCACTGGCCGTCAAACACACCCACAAACGTCCACCTTCCATTCCGCAAGTTCCAGCTCTGAACAACACAACGATCTTGAGAGCGGTACAGCTCATCTGGTTGAAATGTGAGACTGGTTACTCTCGCGGTGGGGTCGGTTTCGACGTTGGCAGAGAGACGAAGCTTCTTTCTTAACTCCTCCTCCGAGGAGAAAACTTGGTATCGCCATGGTCCATAACCAGAGTCATCCTTTCCCATGCAAGTCCAGTTGTATTTTCGTGATTCGTCTGACATGATGTGGTATGCGGTGCAGCTTTATATCTTTATGCTGAAGAGACTTTGATAGGAGAATTTAATAAACAAAGAGGCTTCAAAGGTGGACTTTAACGGAACTGCGACTCTTTGTCTAGCCTCCGACTCGGAGACGCAAGCTCACGCAGGCGAGCAGGAGCTAGGGAACAAGGTGTAACGGGGAGTTTGAGGCTGTTACACGAGTCAGACTGGTCTTCCGGCTCGAAATCTTGAAAGTAGTCCAAGACACCATTCCAAGCTCCGCCACATTTTGACCCGCTCCATACATTCTCCATACACTCCGAACATCGCCAGCACCAACGTGGCTATCCTCGCGGAGCGATCACCCTTTGCCGAGTATACGTTGCTGCATGTCTAGCCAGGTTCACTTTGGTGTATGGGCTTCAGCGATCGAGTCCCGCCGCAGGCTGTTTGCCGTCTATCCGTGGGATTTCTGCTTCCCGGTCCGGGCTGAAGTGTAGATGAACAGAATGGATGGCGAGAAGGCGGTTGTGAAGAGATGGAGTGGGGTTTGGCGTTCAGACACTTCGCAGCTTCCTCTGACCCTAATTCTAAGAGGATGCTGCCATTAGTCAGGGCCTTTGCGCTCATCACCTGTATTCGTCAGGTGGTGCAATGGTCCTCAGCGCTTCCAAGGCCTTCTTTACAATGTCCGCTGTGTCCGTTCCTGCCAGTACCTGGCTCCCTGTGGCTGACTCATTGATCAGTACCAGGCTGGCCTTGATGCCCTTGTAGGGCCATGCAAGGATGTCTACGGTGCTTGGGTTGACAGTGGTACGGTTGGTTGGGGAAATACATTGCTTTGCGAGGTTGCCTTCAAAATGGCTTCCCGTTAAGAGGTTGCGGTCTCTCACATCCGCTGAATAAAGAATAATTAAGTTCTGAACATGTCACCTTGGAAGTAGCTACCAGTGTTTGTACGTATACAAAAAATTGTGCCAACATGTACCAAGGTATGAGGTTAATACTATCATGAAATCCAACATAACTATATCTAGAATGGCACCACTTGCTAGTTCCTACCTAACTAGTATCTGACTCTGAACCCCTATCTATTTTTGTTAGCTCAATGCACATCGTTGGATCCTATCTTTGAAAATAGCTTGAGTTAACAGTGTCTCTAGCTTTTGTATTTCCTTTCCCTTAGAGCCTGCTTGAGTTTATGCTGTGCTCATTGTTTCTCTTCCCCTTTTAATTCTTCATAGATACTGTATGGTTACCATGAGAAGTTCTTGACCTCTGATTCAGTTCTAATTAAATAAGCATTTGATAGAAGAGATATACTATTTAAAGTCTGAAATATACAAGAGTACTATAAGGATTACCCCATATAAACCGATTAACTCATACACCTTACCTAAGATGTACATTTTGTGTGTAATATTTTGCAAGCTTGGATATTATACTTTGGAAAAAGTACAGCAAGTTGGAGTACATGTGTACAAGTATGCATAGTTATGTTAAGAAAAAAACACTTCCATATCACTCTATAAATACATGAATTACTCCACACTGAACATTTTCATTACTGATCACTTACCCTATTTCCCACTCACACATTGCCAAGCAATGGGTACCCCTGATGATGTCCACTATAAGCATGGTATACCCTGATTGCACTTATGACACAAACCATGGACATACCACCACAGTACCTATATGAACAGCCAAGCTAGTAGAATGAAACTGACAAAAAAAATCACACATATTACAACCCCCCTTTAGAATTTTAGTAGACCCAAACTGGGTTCAATGCAGATGACCTGTATAACTATTAAGAACTGATCAGAACAGAGCCAGATGTAAGGTTGGAACTCAAGGTAAAGTTGACTGAGGTTCTGTCAGGGGACAGCCAATTCTCGACCACCACACTGAATCCTACATCTTTGAGGTCTGGACCTTCACACACTAAGACACGAGCCCAAAGCATGAGAACCAAAGTCCAAACCCTCATGTCATGGATCTGAAGCCTTGGGTTGCAAGTCTGAAGTTGCAGGCCTCTGGTCTGGAACCTAGACCCTTGGGGATGATCTAAAACCTTGGACTACCTTGGATATCACCCCAATACCCAGCCTGACATCCAGCCTTTGTCAGGGACAAACACCTTATGGAGATAGAAGTTGGGCAGGGTTGACAGCATGTAGGAATGCCCCTGGTTGGGCATTAAGCAGTAGTATTGTTAAGAACTGATCAGAATGAAAGCAGATGTAAAGCTGGGACTCAAGTTAGAGTCGACTGAGGTTTAGGGTCAGGTGGGACTTGGCTTCAGCTTATGTGCTGTGCCAGCTCAGCATCCTGTCCCAGTATTTTGGACGAGGCCTGAGGTCACCTGAAGTTTGGGTGTGACCTTAGTGACAGGAGCATAGAGATTAGAGAAGATAAGTATATTAGAGGTATCTTAGTCGATATCAGAACTAATCTTCATGTATATGAACTAGTAGCTTATATACAAAGGAGTTTGGAGATCAGGGACTGAGTAACTGAAGTCAGGGTTGTAAGCTATGGAGGGAAAGATCAAACACATGATACAAATAGATGTGAAACTAGTTTGAGGATAAATGGGGTCTTGGGCCTGAATATCCAAAGGCTCGGGGATCAGGTTTGGATTGGGTTCTGACAAATATATAGTTTTTTTCACTAGTAGCAGGGACCCTTAGACTTTTTTCTTTGGATTTCCCCTCTACTAGGCATCTGCATGTTGAACTGTAATTCTACATCACTATCTATCACACATCCTTCTCCCTCTTCTTTTCTTTTCTTTTCTTTTCTTTTCTTTTCCTTTCTTTTAATTCAATACATTGGCGCTTATCACCAGGAAGAGGTAAGACCACCCAGTCTATACTGTGGGCTGGGTGTCTTGTAACATCTTTAGGTAAGTGCTCGGAAGTTACTGCCAGCGTTGCATGTGGCAAGGAGAGAAGAAGCGACCACAACCAATGTTTGCTTGCCTTGTAATATACCCAGATAAGTTTCACTCACCGAAGCAAGGACCTGCTGCTCCTGATTAAAAGTTGATTTTCGTTTTGAACACAGTTTCGTGTTCGAAAAATGGAAGTGTCTCACCCAAAATACTGCAATACACATAGCGTTGGTCGTCTGTAGGTGTCCGACAGCATCAAAACTCTTCTTAGAGTCAACGGAGACACGCACTGCTGCTGCGTCGACGCGTCGACTCAACCCGACACCAATGAGGCCAAATTCGATTACTCATGTCAAACCACGCATGACAAGCTGGACGAGATCAGCGAGATGCCTGAGATGCTTAAGATGCCTGCACCAGTAGGACCCGGAAAAGAAGGGAGGGGATGGGAAAAGAGAGCAAAAGTCATGAATGTCGATCACGTTTATGTTTAAGTTGCAACGGGCGCGTTGTTCTGTTCTTGAGCGCTGTCAGCGACCACATTGATCTCAACGACCGCGGACCACAAGATTGTGAACATCTTGCGAGGCAGATGAAAAGCTGGTGACCTACCTTACGAACGTGTTGGCTTGAGCGCCAATGATGATAGGACTTTTGGACCAGATATTACACATGGCTACCAACAAGCACATGTCGTATCCGCGATTATAGAAAATACTTATGCGGAACAGAGTGGCGGAATCGCGAGAGATCTCGTGACGATCTGGCAGACTCTTACGTCGCCACCAACATATGGGAGGGAAAAAATTAACCCATCGTCATTTTGTTCTCCCTTGTCTTCTCTTTGGCCACCTTTTTGACCCCCTTACGACGACAAACAAGACGTCTGTACAAGTTGATATGGCACCTATTTCGGTACCATGTTCTGCAGGGGATAGCTTGTGAGCGCTGCTTCCCCTCACATGGGTCGTCCCAATCTGTGGATTCGAAGGGGGCCCTGTGTCATCATCAGTTAAGCGTGAAAGGAGTGATGAGAGGAACCAGACCAAGGGTAGACGGTAAACAAGGGGACCGAAGCTTTCGAACGGGGGAGCTCTTCCTTTGAGATTCAGTAAAGATTCTGTGTGATCCTCAAAGTATTGTCCTCGTCCTGATGGAAATTATATAAATGGTTCTCCCATCGCCATTTCCTTCTCTTCGGTGTCCACTTCTTCGGCGGTCTTGTCGGAGCCTTCGCGGGGGCCCACCAGTTCCGTGCCTTGTTCCATTCTCAATTACTTGAGGTGCAAATTGTTGGTTTGACAGTGCTGAGCACACCTGCCTTAGAAACTTTATTGTAATAGAGCCTTGCACATGTGAAATAATGAATCTGTGGCATAATGAAGCCTCGTAGAATGATAGACACATTGCACTGTCATTGCCAAGCTCAGAACAATGAATGGCGGAAACCCCTAACAAAGTCTTTGCGAAAGGGTAAAGATAAGTTGCATAGCTGTGCTGCGCACTCGGCCCCTCCCTCTACAAAATCGTTTAATGGTGGAAAAATATCTTTGTGTCGACTCGATTTCGCGCGAGGGTCCCACCTATACGGAAAGAACATTAAATACTCGTGTTTGTGGTGGACAGAAGACACATGAATGGTCCTGCGCATTAGTCTGTTGCGCCGCGGGATGAAATCCAAAACACTGTCCAGAGATTGGGCACTGATATTTCAGTAGACAGGTATCATGTAAAATCTATAATCAACCAGAGTACGTGCAATTGTTGGGTAGACTCCCCGTTGCTGTCTCTAGAAGAGGATGCCTTCTGTTGCCTTCAGGGACCAGGATCGTTGAAGGGCTCGTCAGACTCGTCCCAGGCTTGGAGAAGCTCCATTTATGACGTAAAAAGTATCGTTCTCATTTGGGTAGTCAGAAATGGTTTATTTGAATACTATAAGATTTTAGAGCGTGCTTTACGGTGCTTACAGTGCGGATGCGCACTAGGGTCTTATTGACACCATTTTTTGCGAGCCACTTCAATTCCAAAAACCACATTCAAGTACTGCGGCTGAGTATATTTAGAAAGGTACAGGGCAACGATCTACGCAAGACATCCAGAGGAGGGTGTGACTTAGGCGTCAATGATGCTACCATTTGCCATTGTTCCCAGACTAATCGAAATTCTGTGGGAGTTTGGGATTAGATACTACGCGTGGCTACCAACAAGTATCTAAGTTTACATATGGAAACGAGAGTGGCGAAATCTGGGGCGATAGGGTCAGTGAGAGATCTCGTGACGATCCGGCAAAGACTCACCACGTCACCGACATTTGTGAGAGACTGGACTCAGTAAAGAGTCTCCACGAACTTCAAAATAGTTCCATCCTGATCCTGACGGAAAATATAAGTGCGGTTTTTCCATCGCCCTCTCTTGGCCGTCACTTGTTTCCGCGTCCCCTCCTTTGCCGTCCCTTTCTTACCTTTCGTCTCCTTTGCTTTCCCATCCTTTGCCTTCTTCCCTTTCACCTTTGTCTTCGCCTCCTTCCGCGTCCCCTTCTTGGCGGTCTCTTTCTTCGACCCTCTTTTTGACACCTTCACAGGGACAAACGATTCATCTGTCCCAGTTGATGTGGCACCCATCTGGGGTACCACATCATTCATGGGATGGTCACCTTTGTAGGTTGCTGTGAGGGCTGCTGCCTCCACATTTGAATCACTCCATCTTGTGGGTTCAAAGGGGGCCCTAGCTCTTCAGCTGGGCATTGAAGAAGTAGTGGTGGGATGGCCTGACCGGGTATGGCCGGTAGTTGAGGAGACCAAGACTACTCAGACTTGGAAGGTCTCCCATAGGGATCTACAGAAATAAACCAGTATCAGCACAGATTGCATGGTGGAGACATAGCAAGTCAAAACAGGAATGAGAAAGCAAATATAAGTGAAGCAAAGATAGATGGTAGGGCTTAAGCCTGTGAATGGGAGGGATGGAGTGCTTGTTATTATTTGAAGATACACTTATGTAATCACAGTGTAGCATCAGGAGGATCAGCTCAGAGAAAAGAAAAAGAAATACAAAAATATCAACAACACTTCTTGGACACAATTCAAGGCTAAAAGCCTTAGAACATTTCATTTGTTTTATTTTTAGATTGAACAGACTGAACAGCTATGAACCCAAATGATCACAAATGACTGTATATATGTACCTGCACACATTCACATTCAAACAACTATCAATTGGTGAACACATGGACTTGAAATGACAGCAAAGATACAATAGGAGATAAGCAATTGATTCCTATCTACATATAGGAGTGCCAATCCGTGACCAAAGCTCAGAAGCTTCCATTTCATATCAGGAAGTACATATATATGCATGAGGCATTTCAGAGTTTTTTCCTCTTCTTTTTTCTTGCTCTTTTCAATACAAAAATTATGTTGATGCAAATGTTTGTAGTTCTCAAGATGATTGCACAAGTTTCACAAATATTAAAAGTAATTAGTCTAGCTACAGGCTGATGATCATCACATGTAGATACACACCCCAGACTTGCTCCACACCCCCATTTTCTCTTTCATCCACATGATAATTTTCATAGCTACAGTTTCAGTTAAATACACTTGTAGTTCTCATTAAAATCCAAGGCAGTAAAACTCCAAAGACCCACTCTTGTTATTTGTTACTTTGCTTGAGATCTCTACCAATATTCTTTTGATTACCAATTGCCACAGGCTGTTTGCTATCAATTCAAGATATATTCCAGATTCAAGCATTAACTCAAAAGTGTTGAGTTACTGCTTTATCTCTATCTACTAAGCTTGTGTTGTGGTACATGAGCTTTAAGTGCTGACCAGATTAGCCCTGCACCAGTGCTTCCCCACATCACTATTCATTTGCTTAGATATCAAATCAAATGCTCACTCAAATGCATCCAATATATATAGCTTTCAAACACAAAAAAAATTGAAACAAAATACAAAATAATTATAAAAACATTCTTTTTATTTCACATTAGATTAAAAGTCTCATCACTCACCAGCAATGATGCAGGCAACAATTACCATGCATGCAAAGCATGATATCCACAAGTTCAGGGATATCAAACCAAAACTTGGTCACCACAACTGGACATATTGGAAATGTGAACTATTGGCTACAGCTTATGATAGTGGTTTGGACAAAGTTATCACTGGCAAAGAACCCCTGCCCAACATTGATAAACAAACTACCCACTTGGTCAACAACATCTTATGTGTTGATAACATCCTGTTGTCTACAATAATTTCAGAATGGAAGGATAAAAATAATGTGGCATACAATCAACTTTTACTTTGCATCAGTCCAGAATTACAGATGCTGATTGGTACTACTTCTAGATCCAGCAAAGCTTGGGCTCTCCTCACCAACAAATATGAATCAAGGGATCCCAGTAAAATCAACACTATTAGGACAAAATACAACAATTACCACATGATTGAAGGTCAACCCATCTCCTCATACCTCTCTACAATGAGGGAATTCAGAGAACAACTCACAGCCATGGGAGAAGAAATTGCAGACTCAACTCACATAGCAACACTCCTTCACAATGTACCAGATGTCATGATAATAATTTAGGGCATTTCACTGTTTCATCCCAAAACACATTTCCTGAACAACTCCAAAGACCTCTTTTGGATACCCAAATCACCCTCGCCTCAATCCTTCGCATATATTCAATCCGGTCACCTAACACAGTCTATAAATCACTCCATTTGGTGTTTAGTGAATTAATCAATAACTGGGTCTGATCATAATCTTTTCTAGAAAAAAAGCACCCTGACTATCCCCATCACTATCCCCATCTTTTCCAAATGAACTCATTGATGGAGTTGTCATGAATGATATTTGAGACCTCCGGACACATTCTATCCAAAGATCTTCGTTCGGAATTTGAATCATCTCATCCAGGCACATTGCATAAACTTGATCCAGTCACAACTTCCAGTGACAGAATCAGAATTTCACCCCTTGGCCAAATACTACATACATTTTCAATGCAACTACAGCCCCAACTCTAATGTGAGAAATAAAAGAAATATTTTTGTATATAATTTGTTTTTAATTAATTTGTTTTGTGGTTTGAAAGCCTTGTATATTGAATTTGTTTGACTTGGCGCTAGATTGATATCTAAGTGAAAATGAATATTGATGCAGGAGAAGTGTTGGTGTGGGGCTAATCTGTCAGCACTTAAAGTTTGCATGTAGCAACATGAACTTAGTAGATAGAAATAATGCTGCATCTTAGCAATATTGAGATAACACTTGAGCACAATACATATCTTGAATTGAAAGTGAATGGCCGGTGGCAATTAGCTATCAGGTAAATATTGATAGAGAGATCATGTAAGGGCAACCTCACCTTACCCGGGATATGCCTGCTGGCAGGCATACTACAGGGGATACTACCC